>PVKN010019034.1:0-16562 GCA_004027915.1 Capromys pilorides | reverse complement strand
CAGGTGGGTGGCTGGCCAGCTCTCGGGGGAGAGCTCTTGCTTACGTGGAGCCCCACTGCCCTTTTCAACTTGTTGGCTAGATGGGGGGTGATATTTGATAACACGTGATGGGCGTCTTCCTCTGGCCACAGTTTAAAATAAGGCCTGCCGCCTTTGTGTAAAAGCAGGCTCCCAGAAGTGGGACTCCCGGGGCCAAGAATGGGAACTTGGAAAAGACTTTTAAGTTTAAATGTGGAAGATCTCATCTAAATTTGCCTCCAAGGATTGCAGCAGAGTGACATTGAAGCTTCATTGTTAACTTGATTGGCTTGGGAGCCGCCTAGAGGGTGACCGAAGCATGCGTGGTGTGCGTGCACGTGTGTGTGTGTGTGTGTGTGTGTGTGTGTGGCATTGCTCATGGAGATGTCGCCTGGGCGCTGTGTCTGTGGAGTCTCGCCCCTCCTCCCTGGCTCTTGCCTCTCTCTGCTTCCCGACCACTGTGAGGTGGGTGGGCAGCCCCACTCCCCCATGCCCTTCTGCCGTGACGCTCCGGCTTTGGAGCAGCTGACCATCGACTGGACCCCTGAAACTGTGAGCCATGTTCAACTCTTCCTCCATGAAGCTGGTGCTAGGTACTTTGTCCCTGCAGTGAGAAAACTCAACCATGCCCTGGTGGCCATGGTGTGTACAATATCAGCAATATTCCCAGGCCAACAGTAGCTGTTATAATTTAAGGAATCAATCTCACTCTTCCTGGCATTTGCAGGAATCTGATTACTGTCCGGTTAGGTAGTTGTCCTGTTTGTCTGCCCCTCCTCCCCCCCATCTTTTCCTTTAGTGAATCCTCCTTTTCTACTCATATCCTTTGAATGTGTCTGTTTTCTGTTGACCCTTCTTATTAAACCTAGGTGTTCTGTTTACGCTGAGGATAATGCTGCCCCAAACTTGCTACACATATGCTTTGCCCACCTGTGAGACAGCTAGGGCCACATTTGTGTCCTTCCTCCTCTTCCTTTGCATTTGGCAGAGGGCTGAGCAGGGGCCTCGGGGTCCTGGGTGTCAGCCTGGGCAGTGTCCATGTCTGTATTCCACCTCACGGTGTTGCGGTGGCATCGCCTGGCCATCTTGGCAGGAGCCCTTGGCTTCCCTCCAGCCACGTCTGTGTGATCCCCAGTCTCCTGCAGACTTCTTGGGGAAGAGCCCGGTGTGTCGGTCTGGAACCTCCTGCAGCAGTCCTCCTGATCCTCCCCGCCCCCCAGCGGTGATGAGTGATTTAGTAGATGGGACTGACTTCCTGAGTTAACAGCAGCTCATCCCTGGCTTTTAGTTCTGATTTATGGCTGTGGTTTAAGACCAGGACGGCGGTAGCAAGTTCTGTAATGGGGAGGGCGGCCGTTCCTGAAGGGCACGATGCACGATGGGACTTTATTGGTGCATTAAAACGTCGCAGGTTCCTATCTTTGTTTGGTGGGACAGCTGCTTGACTCCAGCTCCGGACAATTGCTTTATCTTTATTGACGAGAGAAAGAAATAGCTCTTTTGGATTAAGTTTTCTACGTAACCGTGTGTGACAGATGCGTTAAATTAGCCTCACCGGGGCTCTGGGAGTCGCAGTGCTGTAGATTTCACCGGCCTTCTTCCAGTGCAGGTGGCCCGAGTCCATTTCATGTATATTTCATGGGCAGGAAGTCCCCGCACTGCTGTGCTATGGGCCCATTCATTCTGAGGGTGACATGGGCCTGGGTTTGGGAAATAAATAATTGGAGTTTATGCCTCGAGATAAAAATATCAACAGCAAGTCAGAAACACCAAACCTTTTCACTTGGTGGGGGGAAATCTATAAGACAGCCCTGAGTAATGGAGCACCTCTCTTCTCCTCCCGGGAAGCTTGTGGGGGGTTGTCTCACTGTGCAGGAGGATGAACTAAACTGCTGTTCCCGGTCCTGCTTCCTCCTAGCTGCTCTTTCTCCCTCTCCCTCTCTCTCCTCCCTCTGTCTCTCACCAGATTCTACCCAGAAAGCCTTAAAAGGCACATTGTTTATAAACTTAACAACCTAGAAAGCTCATTTGCATGTGTGAATTGCGTGCTCAGATCTTCGGAGCACCGCCTCCACCTGTCACAGCACCCACCCATACCCACCGGGCTGGAGCCCTTCCGGCTGCATGTGCCTTCACAGACATTTTCAGGGAGAGGAAGGGAGCTGGGCCCCAGCACTTTCCTAAGCAGGATGACAGGTCAACAGCGCACGTTTTCTCTTACGTGAGAAGCCAAATGCGTAAGCTGGGAGAGAAAGGAAGAGAGACAGACAGATGGACCGAAGGAGAGGCGGGAAGGAGAGCGGAGACAGAGGCGAGGTGGCAGGAAGTGACCAGGAGAACATGGGGGATGCGGCGAGGGGTTGGGCAGAGGGGGAGAAGCGGAGGCTGGCAAGGGCTGGAAACGGAGGCGGAGATCTACAACTGCAGGGACCGGTTTTCCGACTCCACCCTCGACAGACTGTATTGCTAACCTGCACCAAGGAAAACGATGACGCTGGCAAAAGTAAAATTGCCAGCAGCGTGTCAGATGAGAGCATCTTTAGAAAGCGTTCGTTATACATCCACGCATTCCTGAAAGAGCCAGTGGCGCCTCGAGAACAGTCGCCATTGGATGTGGGCAGCATGGTGGTGGCTGTGAAGACCCGTTCTCTTCCTTCTAGAACATTCCTGCTGCAGCGGTGGACCCATGGTGTGCCCTGGAGAGTCAGCAGAGACCGGAGCCAGACAGATCTGTTTCTAAGAAGCTTCACCGAACCACATTGCTTTCTCTTGTGGCTGAGAAATGGAATCCCTCCTCTTCCTTCAGCCTGTCTTCTTTGCTTTGGACAACTTGGAATCAACGAGGGATGGATTTGTCAGTGGGTAGGGATGGATTTGTTAGTGAGTGCCTTGCTTAGTGCATCAGGAGCTGGAGTTGTCATTTTTGCGAGCTGGCCGGATCTTTAAAGTTGTAGAGTTGTGTTATGGTTTGTGTCTAGTGGTCCCGCAAAGCTTCATGTAAATCATAGAGCGGTCAATCATGCGGCCCGAGGGGCGGGGCCAGAAGATCAGGGTGGGGCTTGAGGGGTGGGGCCAGAGGACCAGGGCGGGGCTTGAGGGGCGGGGCCAGAGAGCTGCGAACCTGTTAAATTGACAGCATGGCCACCCCGCCCCCAGGCCTGGTGGCCTCTCTTGGAGTTATGGAGCTGATCATCCTGGACAAGGCAGCGCCCCAGCACCTCCTCCAGTTCCTATAAAGCAGGTGCAGCGTCTTGAATCCTCCAGTAACTGAGCTAAATATACCTTTCCTTCCCTAAGCTTGTGTGTCAGGTATTTGTCCCAGCAACGAGAGACGGGTAACTAATGCAAGCTAGGAGGCTAACCATTGCCTCCGACTGTTCTATTTTAGAACAGCATTCAGGAGAGTCACTTTCCAGCAGGAATTGACCCCTTTGATGATGTTGGGGAGCTCTTTTCTGATTTTAATGATTCGTGGTGGGGGTGTTTATTTTATGCCTTTGAGAGGAAAACAGAGAACAGCGCCATTACCTTGTTATACGAGCGCCGCTTGTGCTTCCTAAGGAGCGACTGCGTGCACCTTTCCGTGTACAGCACCTAGAGTGTGCTGTGTGGGACCGCACCGTCAGGCACGCACGGGTACGAAGGCACGCGCGTGCGCATGCTCGGAGGGTGTGTGTACACACGCATGCGCGGTCTCCGTTCTTGGAAACAGCAGCTCACACTTAGGAAGAAGCTCAGTTCTCGAGCAACTGTGGTATCTGGGATGCGAGGCTGTGAGATTCCAGGACCCGGAGGCAGCGGAGAGCGGAGAGCGGTCTCTGTCTCTCCTCACCGGTCAGGGGATGTGTGCGCATGCCCTGCAGGGTTGGGGAGAGGTGGAGACCGACCAGCACCTGGGCTAGTGGGGGGCGGGCGGGGGTGGGGGAGGGAAGGGCCCTGTTAGGGACCTCTTGAGATCTGGGTGTCCTCACCTACAGCCCCCCCCTCCTGCCGTGGGGCGTGGATGCGGTCACACTCCCATTCGCAGGAGGCTGCGCGCTGCTGCATCTCTTGACCCAGATTCGCCCAGGGCCGACAACTCAGGATTTGCAGTGTGGCAGAGAAATACAGTCCATGTTTAAATTTTTAAAAAGGTTATTGAAGCAAAAGCCACACTGCCGCTGCTCTCTCTGGAAACCCTCCCCGCGCTTCACACTCGCGTCCTATCATTCTCGCCGCTTCCTGCAGCGGCCCCGAGTCCTCTTTCCTCCACGTCCTGAATCTGTGTGAAACCTGCACCTCTCCTGGCCATTCGACCTTGGGGAGGAGGCAGAACGTGCCCGGAGCCAGATCCCGCGAACAGCTGGATGAGGACCCACTGTGACGTTTTGATTGGACAGAAGGTGCTGTCCATGGCTCATCAGAGTTGTAAGTTGTGACAGCAAAAATGCGCGGCCGTGATTGCCCTCAAAGCCCCGACGCCCGGCTCGGTGGGCGAGCACCCAGCCTGTCACTCAGTGCGCCTCTTGCTTAAGGAATTCTGAGGGTCAGTGTCCATGGTACTCCTCATCCCCAGGCAGCAGGACTCCGGCCCGGGCTGATGGGAACCTGAGAGATGGTGGCCATGACAGTGGCCCTGCCATCTGGCTGTGGGGGCTCTGGGGTGCTGTGGGGCCCCACTCAACCCTGAAGCACCCTGGCCCTCAGGGGCCCCTTCCCTGTGTGATCGTGGGGCCGGACAGTGGTCATGCCAAGGACTTGGGGCACAGCAAGTGTCCCGTCCCCTTAATCAGACAAGCACTCAGAGCTTGCGTCTTCCCAACCCGTACTGTTCTTTCTCACGTCAGCCTTCTTTGTACGACAGTAAAAGCCTCGCATGCAGAGAGCCCAGCAGACAGGACAGCGCAAGGACGGCTCTTCTCCCCCAGGCGCTCCTCTGATCCCTTCTTGTCCCTTTTGTTGGCTCTGGGTCCCTTTTCTAAGACACTTAAACTGAGCAGGCCACGCCTGACCAGAGGTGCCACTGTGTTGCCACCTGTGCTTTGTCTTCGTGACCAGAGTGGAGGGTGACGCAGCACAGTGCGCAGCTGTGTGACCCTCTGGTGCCTGCTCTGCAGGGCCCACCGCCCACCTTCCAGCCCCGGTGCAGCTTGCTGGGATAAAGCTCCTGGTCTCCACTGGCAGTGGGGGATCAGCTTCGAGCTGGGACATCTGTGCCTCCCAAGTGCACAGGTAGTCAGACAGACAGATAGGCAGACAGTCACTGGCAAGCCACAGGCCCAGACCTGGTTCTGTCACTGTGAAGCAGATCCGAGTTACTGGTAGCCTTGCCAGCGGGAGACAGGGGCAAGGCTAGGGCTGTCGTGTTCTCAGCAGGAGGTGTTTCCCTCCACCCCTCCCTTCCTGGCCCAGATCGAGGTACAGGGCAGAGCTACACAGCCCTGCCTGCCACTGAGACCTGCCTGAGCCTCAGGGGTCTTCTGTACCCATGGTGCTGTAGGCCACGCTGGTGGTGTCGGAGGGGAGAAGGACAGCCGCAGAGGCTGACAGATTTGGGGTTGACCTGTGTGGAGAAATTAGAACTGTTCACATTATTTATTAAGGTAGTAATTACATCATTTCTAAATTCACAGAAGCAGTTCGGCTTAATGATTTTCTAAGTGCACGTAATAGGGCATTTGGTGGCTTTTATTAATTCTATTTATGTACAGAGAAGCAAGATAGTCTTGAATTTTAAACATGCCCAGAGAGCAAGTTAGGGGAACTCCCCTGCCCGGGGAGATGCATCGCTGAGTCCTACGGGGAAGCCCAGGCCACCACACAGGGTCCTGCCGGCCCAGGCTGGTGGCCCGGCGGAGCCTTGGTGCCGGGGTGCCGGGCCTCTCCTCCGTGGGAGGTGGAGCTGGTTCTTAACGGTCCTGCTCCCAGCTGGGGGAGCAGAGGCAGTCATCTGCAGCCTGTGTCTTTGAGGCACACTTCGTTTCACTTAGAATAAATTACCATACATTCATCGTTCGTTAGCAAGTTATTAACATTAATATAAACAAATACGTGGCACATTTCTTCAGGAAGATTACCTTTCTAATCATCAACTGCATGCGGCAGGCGCCTCCTCCATATTTCATATTTCCGTGGATGCTCTTTCTCAGTGTCTGCGCCTCCATTAAAAACATAATTCCTAGCACTCCGCATCTGTTAGCTCGGGATGTGCTTAATTGAGGTGACCGGGTTAAAAAATTAACTTTTCTCGCCCGGTGATGAGCGCGGGCTCGCGGGATGCCATCCTCACACCTGAGGCTCGAGTTAATCTGTATCCTCAGTGCTGAGCCCCGGATGGCAGGGTGGCTTTACAGTTTAATTTAGTGAAATGTCACAGCAGGGGTTGCCGGGCTGGTTTCCTGGAGGGGTCCACTTAGGGCCCAATTCTGCACCAGCCTAGATGCAGCCTAAGGGTCCGTGAGGCGGAAATGACCCTTGCTGAAGCTCTGTGGGAGAGGACGAAGCAGGCCTCAGAGCTGTGCTCCAGGGTCCCCGGAGCCGTTGGCCATTGCCTCAGAGCTCTGGGCAGGGAGACCCTATGCCACTTGGGGAATTCCAGTCCAGAGAGCTGGGACCAGGCTGGGAGCCTCAGACCAGGGTTCAGCCGCACAGGACCAGGCCCTGAGCCACGCTGGCTGAGCTACCTGCCAACGCTCGCTCTCCCTGCCTAATCGGAGGCCGCCCTCCGGCCACCAAGTGAGGACCAGGGTCACCTGCTCCCCTGAGTCCCTAACTCACCACGTCCTGGGTTGGGGAGGAAGCATTCCAGTGCCCCCTTCCCTACTTTTCATTTGCGTTGGTGCTCACGAGGAGACCTCACTATGCTCAGAGCCACGGTCTCACTGACCTCTCTCTTAGTGTCCCGGCCCCCGGCACCCAGACCCCCGCTTCAGCCTGCGCCGGTCACGTGGTGCTGATGTTGCTCCAAGACCTGGTGTGTGGGGCGCTCCCAGGGGCACAGTCAAGTTCCAAGGAGACCTCTGCGTGGGTGACGGGCGTCACCAGGTGCTCTGACCCCCAGAGCTGTGAGGAGGCGGAGGAGCGGGCACAGGTGGGCAGAGAGGGAAGTGGAGGGCGCCAGGCATGGCTGGCTGCTGGGCTGCAGAACAGAGCTTGCTGTCCTGAGATACGTGAGTGGCCATGGCAGCGCCCGGGTCCTAGGTGCTGCCGACACGTGGTGGCATCCAGCGTAGCTCGTGGCACCCTCGCTGCAGAGCAGCTGCCGGGGGAGGGGGCCTGTGATGCCCGGGCAGGGAGGTTTTAGTCTGCGGGGCAGCAGCTCTACAGTGCAGGGGGGCCCGCCCACCCCAGGGCACTGTGTCCCTGGGCGCACGAGGTGCAGGGAGGACACCAGCCCGAGGGGGCACTGGGGTCCTCATCACATAGCCTGTGTCTCCTGTGGGCTGAGGCCATTGCAGAGGGTAGCAGGGCTCAGTGCTCAACCCGAGGTCCACGCAAACCCAGAGTGCCCTGCCTGGCTGGGGTCACAGCAAGCACGGGGCACAGTCGCATCTTTAGACCACAGAGGAGGTGACTACTAGTCCAGTTGATGTGGAAGGCAGAGGAGGACAACGGGGGACACTCGTCACAAAGCCCAGACCTCCCGCCACTGTGCCGGCCACACTGGCAGAGCCACAGGGCACAGCTGGGCCGGGAGCATGGGTTTGTGCCAAGCCCGCTGTCCACGGGTGGCCTGGAGCTCTGCACCAGGAATTTGGCACTGCCAGAGCCCCGGGGGCCATGATGGCCATGTGTCCTTTGGCTGCCACATGTGGTGCTTAGTATGTCACATGCTGTGTCCTCAGTCTTCCCTGCGGGACACTGGACCTGGGTGACTGTGGAAGCCTGGGGGTGTCTCCCCGCAGCCCCACTGGAGCCTCTTTGTTGGCTGCTCTTACACAGCAGCCCTCCCTCCTCCTGTCCTCTGTCCTTCAGTCACCTGCTTGCTTTCCTCTTTGATTCCTGAGTGCAGGACTCCTGTTGTCCCTCTGATGTGCCTGTGGCCTGGCCACCACTGAACTGGCACTGCGATTATGAAGGCCACCCCTGTCCTTTGCACCTCATCTTGCGGCACTTGAGATCCAGGAGCCTGGAAGCTGGAAGGCCTCCACAGGAAGCCCGTGCGCTCTGTCCTCAGCCTCGGTAGCAACCTCCTCCCTCCGTGAGCCGTGGCGCCATCCTCCACTCAGCTCGATGCGGACAAGAGCAGCTGACCAGCCCCCGGGGTTTGCAAACGCCTGTCTTCTCTGCACTCTGCTTAATAAGATCCCAGGTGACAGACCTGCCGAGTCGGCTCCAGGCCGCAGCGGCCCCTGTCAATTTTCTCTTTGCGTCTTGCTCACATTGCATTTCCACCTGAAGCACCATTCTGATGTTTGTTCTTCTGGGCAGACAGGCCGTGGACCTGGCTGCAGCCACGTGTCCTCTGCAAACTCCGTCCCGCTTCCTCTCTCTGCAGGAAGCCTGCTCCTGGCAGGAGGGCGGATGCCCAGGTCCCAGCATTGGGCTGCAAGCCTGGCTTCGGTGCCCTCGAAGCAGCTGCCTTGGCAGTTGAGGATGGAGCTCGGCTAGCCCGAGGCCTCCTCACCTGCTGGAGCCCCATCCCCGGCTTGCGGTTCTGTCACTCACTCTTACCCGAGCTGGCGTGCTGCAGAGAAGCCAGTGACCTGAAGTTCCACATGCAGCTCTGTTCCCGGAGGCTGAAGGCTTTGAGCAGACCCACCGTGCAGGCCACTGCGCAGGCCACGGAGCTAACGGCTCCGGGAGTCCCACGGCGAGAAGCACTGCCTCCACTCCCACTCGTGGGATACTTGGTGCAGAAAAAGCAGAATCAGAATCCCGCATGGCGCTGTAGAACGGTTAATTCAGGGCCCTTAGGAGGCAGGTCAGGCGGGTGAGCGAGGGGCAGAAGTGTGGGCAGGCCAGAGGCTGTGGGGGCGGGGCGGGGTGGCTTCACTGCTGGTCAAGCTCATGGGAGGAGGTGGCCCGAGCCTCCTGGAGCTCCTTCCCATTTGCTAATTAAAGCACGAAGGGCGCTCTGCTCAGTGTCGCCCTTTCCTCTATGTGTGATGATCGTGTCTGTAATCGAGACGTGAGCTTGTTCATGGCAGAACCATCGCGTGCACTTTCTGCTAGAGTCTCCCAGAATACTCATGAGGGTGCCGAGCATAAAACCCAAGTGCGTGTGCGCGTGCACGCGTGCGTGTGTGTGTGTGTGTGTGTGCGCATGCATGTGAGGTGTGATCCTCGCCAACCTGCTGTGTCCTGCGGAGGCGCAGACGCCAGGATGATGGGAGGAAGCTGCGTGCAGGCAGAGGCGGAGCTGCATGACGCCCTGCGGCTGCCCTCACTCCCTGGCAGAGGGTGGCACGGGCTGGAAGGCTCGGGGTGCTCGGCAGGCCTGGCCCCTGCTACAGCCAGGATCTCAGAGCAGGAGGCCCAAATGCACCAAGGAGGGAAGGAGTGGGCTTTCCAGGGCCAAGGGCAAGGGCAAGAGGCCTGGGGGAAAGTGGTGCAGGGCTGCTCATGGCAGAGGAGCTGGGGAGGGCGCTGGCGCCACATGGAGATTCTGGCGGGCAGCGGTGTCCCAGGACCCTGCGCTCAGCCTGGGTCCCCCACCCCGCCTCAGCTCAGGCTGGGTGTCACCCTCAGAAGCCTGGAGTGGGCAGCAAAGGAGAACCTGCAGCAGCCGGCAGGACTAGTGTGGCCCCTGGAGTGTCCCTGGCACTGTGTCGCACTCGTGGGGAGCGAGGGGTCCCTTGTGAGTGGAGAAAAGGATGCTGAGGGGGGTGAAAGCCTCTCTGGGTTCAGAGTCCACAGCTCCTACCTCTGCCTGTTGAATGGCATCAGCACACAAGCAAGGTGTGGCCCACAGGCCACGGGACAGACTTGGGGTGATGCGTGCGTCCACATGGGGCCGAGCTGGAGTCTCAAGTTAGTTTCATTGGAGCTAAAACAGCCAGCATGCTGTTCACCTGGCGCTGCGCGAGCCAGCCATGGCGCTGCTTACAGGATATTTGATGTATGGATTATTTCATACTGACAGAGACGGGTGGAAGCCAGGCCCTCCCGCTGACCAGCATCCTTCTCCATCAATTGATTGCCAAAGAAAGAGCAGAGGCAGAGGGCGCGGTGTGTGCAGGACGGGGGCAGGTCCGAGCCAGCCTGGGGGCTGTCCATTGGAGGCTTGGCTTTCCATGGCCTGGATCCAGGCTTCTCCTCCCTGAAGCCTTTCTCCAGAGAGATGGCTCTGTCCCAGGGCCAGAGGGGAGGAGCATAGTGGGGCGACAGAGTGGATTTCAGCAGATCCTTGGATGTTGGAATTTAAGACAGGCAGCGCGTGGTGCCCGACCCCAGGTTTTTAAGTATACGAAGTGATAAATACTCAGTATGTGAAATAGTAGACACGTGAGTACCCAGCACCGCGGCCTGCGCTTAGTGGGTCTTCAGCAAGCACACATTGAGTGAACGCGTGAAGGGAGGACCACGCCGTGAGGCTTTGCTGCCATGCATCTAAGTGCTGTGGCTGCAGATTCAGGAGAAAGAAGCGGATCGCTACAAGTTCATACATTAGCCCGGTCCTGACTATTTTTTTGCAGTCGTAAACAATTTCTCACACAATCCATTTCTGGTCCTATGAATGTCAGCTTGCTATTAAGCTGACTGCTGTCTAATTAGCCAACTGCTATTCTTGGATAAAATCAGATCGCTGTAAGAGCAGCTGACTCATTATTGGAACAGGAGAGATATGGTCTCTATTTAGGTTCCCGTTTGTGATTATCTGCCAGCATTTCTTGTCTTGGACAGAACTAAGCCAGTAGTTTTGAAATATGCGCGAGCCCGTGAGAAGATCGTGTGTGTGTGTGTGTGTGTGGTGTTCTCGGTGGATGCCAGAGTGAGGGCCTCCTCGCACCAGAGGAGGTGACAGCGTTGGCATCCACGGCCCGGGAGCCCACGGGAGGCCTCGGCCCCTGACAACTGAGCCTTTCCCCAAGATGTGGGGAGCCTTGTGGCCACAGAATACTCTTTTCTCCTATCATCTTAATTGGAGCTTTTGTCATTTTTATCATTTTTATAGGCTCAAAGATAGAATTGGCCTCTCTGTTGTTCTGGCTTTTCCATCTCCATGAGCTTAATTTTACCTCGGTTTTCCTGTGAGCAGCATTTAGCCTTTCTCAGGTCAAGCAAGATGGGAAGGCCCGCAGGCCCTCGCCATGAATGGCCCTGCAGGGCCTCAGGCAAGGCTAGGTGGCTCTGGTTCCTCTGCCCCCAACGCCAGCACCCGTAGTGACAGGTGTCACACTGCAGCCTGTGAGCACCGGAGGCTTACTGCAGTGGCCCCATGCAAATACTTACGTTCTGACATGTTAATATCTGCATTCTTTCTTGGGGAGAGGGGATAAGGTTTCTCTATGGATTCTGGGGTACCCTTGAACTCACTATGTGGCCTAGGCTGGCCTCAGATTCCTGGCCATCATCCTGCCCCAGCCTCCCCAGCGGTGGGATTACAGGTGTGGACCACTGTACCTGGTTTCTGTAATCTTTCAAAAGGTGGAAATTGTCTTATAAAATACATGTTGAGGTGGAAGGAAGGCAGCTTTTAAAAACGCCTGAGCTGGTGGCCTATGCAGCAGGGCTACTGCGTGGGGTGACTGGCAGGCGGGAAGGCCACCCACCCCGCCCCCCCCCCCAGCACCCATTTGGCTTGTGACCAGTTGCAGCCGGCTCCACCTCATGGGCGAAGGAGACGCAAATGAAACAGGGCTGAAGGCTGGGGACAGCCGGTCGGAAGACTCCGGTCTTAAGTTTCTTCAGCCGCTTGGGGGGCGGGGGATGGAGGGTGGGGGAAGAGAAACACAGCTTCCAGGGCACACTCCAAATCCATCCAGCTGTTGTAAAGTTGCGCTCAGCTATTTGCATTTTCCAAAGGAAAACAGCGTTGCTCTCAACTTATTAACAAAAGGAAGCCAGAGAAGCCAGTTCAAACAAGAGAGCAGGAAATGAATAGCGCTTGGAATTTCACCACCCAGAGAAGTAAAACTAATTGTGATAAAACGAAGTTGGGGTGGAGCTTCGGGCAGGGATGCGGCTTGAGGGTTGTGGGCGTGCATAGCCCAGACCGCAGGGGCACGGACCGACGCCTGCATGGCAAGAGCGTGTGCCTGGGGTCGAAAGAAACCTCGGGGATCAGCCGACTTCTGGCACGCCTCCACGACCACCTAAAGATCCAGTCAGCCCTTGTCACGGGTAGAAGTCACCTCCGAAAGCGGGGCTGGGCAGAGCCTGTCCGAGATTCTTTCTGTTGTGGGAGAGCTCGGCCCAGCGGTGCCCTTTTCACCCCTCCTCTGCCGCCCTCCCCCTTCTCTGGATCCCCTGCTCCTTGGAGAAGGGCCTGTCTGCCGGCTTCCTAGCCCTAGCTTTCATTGAGCGGAATTTCTAGTTTTCGACCTCTGAGGACTCTGCACTGATTTTCGTGGTGGGTGTACAGGCTCATGCTCCGGCCAGCAGTGGAGAGGGGCTCTGTGGTCCCCACAGTCTCGGCAGCATCCGTTATTTCTTGATGCTGGCCGTTCTTCCTGGAGTGAGCTGGGATCCCAGTGTCATGTTGATTTCTGTTTCTCTAACGGCCTGTGATGACGAGCAGTTCCTCGTGCATTCTGTTTTCACGGATGGGTGCGGGGTGCACAACTCTAATCCTAGATGCTGGGAGGGGGCCGAGGCAGAACAACTTAATCAGACCCTACCTTACAGGGTAACATACAGCTCCATCTGGAGGTGGAGCTCAGTGCAAAGGCCCTGGGTTCGATCCCAGTACCAAGGCAAGGCAAGGCAAGGCAGGGCAGGGCAGGGCAGCCTCTCTGTTTCCACAGCACAGTGCCATGTGCCAGGCTTCCCTCTGTGGCTTCCTTTTTCCTTCCCATAGACCCAGTAGGAGCCGAGTCACACCCTCCCCCCACCCACTGTGTAGTCACCCTGTGCCTGTAGTCACCAGCCTCTGTTTAACAAGTGTCCGGAACTAATTGCGGTGCCACAATTAACGTCCTGTGTCTCTCTTCAAATATTTTTACAACAAACATCTGCCAAGCAGCTGGTTGGTCCCAGGAGAAGACGCCAGCTCACCAGAAGCTTGGTGACGGTGCTTAGGCGCAGGAAACAGTTCACCACGAAAGTTCCTTCCAGAAAGGCCCATGGCTTGGCGGAGGGTGAGGGATCATGGTGGCGCTGGGCCACAGGACCCTTTGTGAAGGGGCCACTTGCCCTGAGCTGTGGGTAAGGCGTGTGTGGCAGCGGGGGTGGGGTGGGGGTTTGCAGCTGCTGGGGCTGGGGCATGGTCCCAGGGCCACCAGTGCTGGTGTGGCTGATCCAGGAGGCTGAGGCAGGGAGCACCTGGCTGGCCAGGAGGCGCATGAGAGCCCAGCACTCGTGTGTCCTCGCCGTTGGGCTCATCCCTGGACACGGTGCCCGGCGATCACAGCTCTAAGGAGGAGAGATTTGTGGCTTTTATGTGGCTTACAGTGTGCAGGGGCTTCAGTCCTAGTCCACTGGCTCCAAGGTCAGAGCGTGTGGCAGAGGAGAAACAGTCCACTGCACGGTGATGGGGAGCAGGCAGAGATCAAGGGGGGAGAAGGGCCACACGCCCTCCCAGGCCATGCCCTGGCAGCCACCTTCACCTACAGCGGCCAGCTCCCAACATTGCATGGACCCAGCTGGAAAGCCACGAGTGGGCTCCTTGCGTGAGACTGCCGCCCCCACCATCCACGCACCTTCCCAAAGCACTGTCTATGAGCCCGTGAGGTTTGGGGAACATCTCCACAGAACTGTGGCAAGCACAGATGCCCCCGTGCCAGGAACGCCAGGCTTTCCACTCCGCTGCATTTAGGGAGGCGGCACAGGCCGGAGGAGGCTCTTGGCAGGGACTGTGCTGTCCTGTGTTTCTCCCTGGCCCTCCTGACAGCCGTAGGTGTGGAACTCAGGCCATGTCGGTAAGGACGGGAGGGGGTAGGGATGCAAGTTTGCAGTGGCTCAAGAAGGGGACCCTGTGGCGTGGATGGGATGGGGGTGTCATGGTGGATCAGCAGAACGCTGGGGCCAAGGGGTGCTTCGCAGGCAGTGAGCATCAGCTGGCAGTGCCATGGCCGTGAGAGGAACCTGGGAAGGAGGCAGGGGAGGCAGGAGGCTGGGTGGCCCGCCTGGAGGTGGCGCGCCACTGCCCTGCGACAGCCGGTGGAGATGTGGAGCAAGAGCTGTGAGGTTGGGGAGCTGCAGATGCCACTTAGGAGGAGAGGGACTTGGGGGGGGGGGCAGAGGGCGGTGGGTGAGGGGTGAGCTGTGCATGGGGGACGGGCGTGGCCTCCCTGCATCACAGAGGAGCCGCCCCTCAGGTGACCTCCACGGGCCTGGGGTCTCCCCTGGGGAGGCCTTGGGACCTGGTTGGGACCTGTCTGGTGTGGGGCTGGGGCACAGGGTGGGGTACACTGCGGTGTGGGGCTGGCATCTCCTTTGGCCCTTGTGATGGACGGGACGGAGAACTCAGGAGAGTCTGGGACATCCTGTGGGTGTCGAGGTCGGGTGGGCGTCCAGATGCAGGGCCAGATGTGAGGGTCAGCGAGTCACCTGCGGGGAGGCCCTGGAAGCTCCGAATGCAGCGTCAGGCTCAGCCTGACGGGTGGGGGGCTGCACACGGCCTGCTTCTGGGGAGAGCCGCTGTTTACTTTTGCCGAAATTATTGTCCTTTTCCTAATGTTTTATTTTCCTTGGTAAACTACAGATGTTTGCCTTTAAAGGTCAGGCAAATTTCTTGTTAAACCTGTGCATTGGCATTGCATGTCTTTGCCTATGATGAGCTGGCTTGTCCTGTGGTCATTTGCTTTTCCGGCCGGTTAGGTCACAGGTGGTGGCGCCGCGACGCAGCCCTCCCTCCCTCTGGCGTCCTCCTCCTGTGGCTCAGCAGGGCCGCAGCACGCAGGTCCATCCCACTGGATTTTCAGTCGCAAGTGTCAGCGTTTTTTCCCTTTTTACACAGGCCTATTTTTTTTACATTGCTTGGAGCTTTTCACTTAAGTCACAATTTCGACTTTCCTTAGAAGAACCTTTCGGACTTTAATGAAGATCATTATGCATTCTTTCCCCTTCCAACTTATTAACATGTAGAGAGGAAAAGAAAATGTCTTAATATTTCTCGGATCCTTAGAGTGATGCCCCTTAGTCACAATATCACTTGAGTTCCTTTATTACATCTCACGTTGTTATTTCAGCGCCCTCTTGCCCCGTCTCCGGTTTACTTCCTCACAATCCAGCAGGCAGAAATGCTTGCGCTTTGTGACGTTTTGTCCTGTTGTAATTCTTGCTGAGGAAGGGCCACGCCTTTGCATCCCTCAGTACCTTGCTGGTTGTCTCCGTTTTCCAGGCGCGCGTGCACCGCATTGTGGTCTTCCCATCTCCTCGCCCCCCACCGCCCTCATCTATGGATCCTGTGCCCTGCGAGGAGGTTCTCGCTGCCTGCTTCCTGTTGTTTATTTTTTACTTAGGATTTAAACCTTTCTTCTGCCTTCCCCTCCATGGCCGCTGGGTCTCGGTGTCTTCTGCCCCAGGTCCCGGGAAGCCCAGGGGCCACGGCCACGTGCGCAGTGGCTCCGGGGTCCGCTGTGCCCAGGAGTTGCTGCCCGTGCCCCCCTCGTCATCCATGGGGTGCGGTGCACCGGTGCTTCCCCTCAGGAGGGAGCACGCGCTGTCCCCATCGGACACTTATTTTCCTAGCTCTCGGTGGCGCCCGCTCCCGACCCGCGGCCCCCGGCCTCCGAGGCTCGCATCCCTCACACGGCCCCCGGCACGGTGCCGCCCTGCAGCTCTCTGAACATCCGTGTTCGTGTGCGCTCTCGCCTTCCTGATGTCCTCATCTGTATTTCCCGCGTGTGTTTCCTGAACTAGGCGATCCGCAGGCTCAGCGCTCTTCACCGCAACCCTTCCCAGGCTGCTGGCCTCTCTGTTCCTAGCACGCACGCTGCCCGCCCGGTGGCCGCTCTGGGACGGCGGAGCTGGAGCGCCGAGGTCCGCGTGGGCCGGGTGCCTCGCCCCTGCTCCGCCAGCCCTGCATGCGCCTGCGCGCCGCCTGGTGCCTCCGGGGGGCACCGCCAGCCCCTGGGGCCGGCTCACCTCTCTCCAGGCCCCAGATTCGCTGGGGGAGCCCAGCAATGTCCGAGGACCTGGCTTCAAGCTGTTATTTTCCTCCTCCTCTAGAATACATCACTGGATCATGGTCCACATTTTTTCCTCTCCTTTTTCTTCTGAGATTTATTGATATTCCCTGTGGCCAAGTTTTGTACATGTATTTGGACATCTGAACAAACATTGTCTGCACATTTTTGTCTCAATTGTAAAGAAAGCATATTACTGGTAATTTATATTTTAGTTCTCAGTGGGTTCCTCCCTCCCCTTAATTCCCTCTCCTTCCCCCTTCCTCCTTCCCTCCTCTTCCCCTCCCCCTTCCCACCACTCCTTCCCTCCCCCTTCCCACCCCTTCTTCCCTC
>PVKN010019033.1:0-16533 GCA_004027915.1 Capromys pilorides | reverse complement strand
TACTGTAGCTCTATCTACCTTCCCTCACTGTGTATCTATTTCCAAGGCTAGTTCTAAACTACAAGATATGAAAATTTAAAATATATTTCCTATGTTTACTAAAGCAGTGATAAATTCCTTTTTTGTCTGAATGAGTAAAACTACTAAGACACTAAAGGCCAAGGGAAACTAAGCACAGGTATAGAAATTATTAAAGTTCTATAAGAATTATATAAGTAATACAGTTTCTCAGAAATCTCAATTCTTAAGGTATGTTCAATAGGCCTCAGAACACAGTCTCAGACTCGAATTGTCCTAAGGTCACCCTAGACACTTTGTGTTTAAATGCCAGAAAGTAACAGATCTTAAGTCTCAAGAGAATCTTCAGCTTTGGAAAGGGCCTTCAATATCACCTAGTCTAACAAGCTCATAGTAAAGATATGAAAAAGGAGGCTCAAATGATTTCTGTGACATTCTTTCCAGTTAGTATCTGAGTTAAAATTAAATCCACGGCCAGAGCCAGGCGTGGTAGCGCACACCTGTAAACCCAGCACTTGGGAGGCTTAGGTAGGATCAGTGTGAGTTCGAGACCAGCCTGGGCTACAAAAGTTAGCTGAAGGCCAGCCTGAACTGCATAGCGAGACTCTTGTTTCAAAAAAGACAAAAAAAAAAAAAAAAAAAAAAAAAAAAAAAAAATTCAGGGCCTGCCAAATAGCTCAGCAAATTAAAGCACCTGCAAGCAGGTGTAGGGGCCAGAGGCTCCATCCCCAGGCCTGCTGTGCCGGCCCCACCCCCAGGGTATGCTGAGATGGCAATTGAGACTGGGCATGGTGGCACATGCCTGTAATCTGTAATCCCAGATCTTGGGAGGCTGTAACCAGGTAGATGACTGAAAGTCTGATCTAGTGGTGACACCCTGAATACTCAGTAGACCCTTCCCTAAAACAAACAAACAAAAATTAAATCCAGTCTCTTGATTCTTCCTTTAAGTTTTCTCCACAATACTAAACTGCTTCTGTCAACCTCTTAAAAAAAAAAAAACAAACACCTTTGTTTTTATGTGCTTAGGCCAGTTAACAATCTCAGGCATCCTTAGTTGAACACTACTTGCTGGAGCATCTTTAGTCTGAGTTTATTCTATTTCTTATTTCCCTGGCCTTAGTCAATGGAACAGGGGCACCAAATAACATCAGTTCTTCAAAGAGTGTTTTAAACTGGCGTCCCAGAAAGCTGTGCTTCTCTCTCAGAGTGTGCATGGATTGGGGAAAAGGTGGGAGGCTTGCAAGACAGCAGAAAAATCTCACACGTGACAGTAACAAACAATAGGCACCAGTCAATGTGAGTACTTCTGATCCTGGGCTATAAGCCATCTTGTTTATCTTACAGTGAAGTGGGAGTAGCACCATAACCTAGAGGTCAGCATGTCATAAAAACACCGGTGCACAGAGAAAGGAACACCAAAAGGGAGGCCTATGAACTTTTCCCCAAACACACACGAACTCCATTTTGTCTGTAACTTTGCCCAACATTTAGAAGAGTACCAAGAACCTCTTAAAATCTTGTCCCAGGTGCCCCTGGGGTGCACTGAGCCAGTGACCAAGTCCGTGCATGGTCATGCATGGCTGTAATCCCAGCACTGGGGAAGCTGAAAACAGGATTACTACCTGTATAGTGAGACCCTGTACCAAATACATAAATGGAAAAAAAAATTGTCTCAGGGTTAACGGAATTAAAATGCATAAACCAGCCAGGCATGTTAGTGCATAGCTATAATCCTAGCACTCTGGGAAGTTGAGACAGACGAATTACAAACTTGAGCTCAGCCTGAACAACTAAGCAATTTAAATCCTGTCTTAAAAATTTTATAAGAGGGCTGAGGATAAAGCTCAGTGTGAAAGAAGTAGGTTCAATCGCTGGTACCACAAAAAGAAAATTAAAAGAAAAGAAAATGCCTAAGCCAACTCACACACTCACATCTAGCAGTTTCTAAATTGTGCTATATTTAAAAATCACTTGATAATCTTTTTTTTTAATTTATGTATTTGATACAGAGTCTCATTACACAGCTCAGACTAGTAGTGATCCTCCTGTTTCAGCCTCCCCAGCGCTGGAATTATAGAGGTGCACCACCACGCCCAGTTTCAGTGGTTGACTCAGTGGGCCTAGGGCAGGGCAGGCACTGCATGCAGTATCAGGGATTGAACTTGAGCTCCTTGCACTTGTCAAACAAATGCTTAGACCACTAAGCTATTTCCCTGGCCCTTTCACTTGATAATCTTCTTGAAAATGTGGATTTTTTTTTTTTTTTTTTTTTTTGTCTTTTTGAGACAGGGTCTCACTATGCAGTTCAGGCTGGCCTTGAGCTCACTTTTGTAGGACAGCTGGTCTCAAACTCATACTGATCCTCCTGCCTCAGCCTCCCAAGTGCTGGGAGAAAATGTGGATTTTTAAGCCATATCAGATTCTTCACATTATAGCAAAATAATTAATCTTGGCCCATTTCCAAGCAATCTAGTGATAGTGATGCAAGTGTTTTATGGACTACAAACTGAAACTACTGCTTTCCCTCGAACAGAGAGTCTTTCTGGTAACAGGTTACCACTTACCTAATAGATTCATGCCAACATTCCCCTATTGATAGACCTACACAGTCTGGCTACATTTGTTTTTCCTTCTTTTCCTTTTATTTATTTATTTTTCTCTTCTGCACTGGGAATTGAACTCTGAATTATATCTCTAGTTTAAGCACTTGATCTTATCATCCTTCTGCTTTAGTCTCCCAAGCAGCTGAAATTACAGGAATGCACCAGCACGCCAGTATCAGGATACACTTTTTCATATCTAGGAAGACAGTATAGTATGGAGAAAAATTTCCCAAGTCCACACTAGAATCATAATTTCCTACAAAGATTATATATGTATGTATATATGTATGTATGTATATATGTATGTATGTATGTATGTTTATTTAATGTTAGTGGAGACTGAACCTGAGAGCCTTTGCCCTTAGCCTCCTCCTCTTATTCCTCTTCCTCCTCCTCCTCCTCCTCCTCTTCCCCTCCTCTTCTCTTCCTCTTCCTCTCCCTTTCTCCTCTGCTTCTCCTCTCCTCCTGCCTTCTCTTCTTCTTTCTCCCCTCCCCCAACCTCCTCCTTCTTCTTCAAGCTAAGGTCTTACTAAGTTGTCCATGCTAGACTGAAATTTTCCATCCACCTCCTAACTGAACCTCCCAGTGCACTGAGCTTGTGGGTATGTTCTACCATGCTTGGGAAACTAAAAACATACCAAGGGGGGGCCGGCGAGATGGTTCAGTGGTCTAGAGTGCCTGCTTAGGAGGGCTCAGGCAACTGCGGGGACTGCAGTTCGATCCCCGGCACCACATGCTGCGCCAGCGCCACCACCAGGGCAGGCTGAGCCAGCCACAAAATGAATAAATAAAGAAACAAACAAACACAACAAGCAAACAAATAAATAAATAAATAAAATTAAAAAAAAAAAAAACATACCAAGGGGCTAAAGTAAATAACAAGGCATAAGCCGAGCATGGTGCCGCACGCCTATAATCCCAGCACTTGGGAGGCTGAGGCAGGAGGATCAGTGCGAGTTCGAGACCAGCCTGGGCTACAAAAAGTGAACTCAAGGCCAGCCTGAGCTGCATAGCGAGACCCTGTCTCAAAAAGACAAAAAAAAAAAAAAAAAAAAAAAAAACAATAAGGTATATACACGTGTTTAGCACATGCAAGACACTGGGTTCTAGCCCCAACATCAAAAAAATAAAAGTACTGAGATCTAAGCCCCATCTCTGAGAGTCAGGTTTTGGCATTTTTAGAAGCCTCCTCCCCCAGTAATGTACTATACAAGTAAGGTTGAGGGATATTGATCCAAGGTAACATATTCCTTATAGGTAGTGCCTGTTGACTTGTGGCCAATCAAATCTGATAATATCATCATTTAAGTGATATATCACCTTTTTCTAGGAATCTTTTTTATAGGAAATATAATTTAACTGAAACAAGGTTTTCTTCAACAAAATTCTTCATTCTAAATAAATAATGGGCCGGCCAAATAGTTCAATGGATTAAAGTGCCTGCAAGCAGGTGCAGGGGCCAGAGGTTCGCTTCGCGGGCATGCCATGCCAGCCCCACCCCCACAGTGTACTGAGACAGCAGTTGAGATGGGGTGTGGTGGCGCGCCTGTAATCCCAGCTCTTGGGAGGCTGTAAACAGGCGAATCACTATAAGTCCAGTCTAGTAGTGAAACTCTGAACACCCTGTAAACGCTTCCCTGAAATACAAAAGTAAGTAAATAAATAAATGTGTCTAATTCATTATGTCTTGTATATTTATCTCCCTCTATAACCCCTGAGTATTTGTTACACTCAAGGTGGCAACCCTCTGCTTACCCCAAATCTCCATTTGCTGGACTGGAAATCCACTATAGAAATCCACAAAAAGGAAAAGCAGTAGAGTTTGTCCCTGGCGATCTGTATTCTGAGATTGATTCCGCTCACTGGATTCCACTTGATAACTCACATCTGGAAGCACCAAATCTAGAGGACAAGATATTGTACCAATTTTTGAGGTAAGTAAAGTCTCTACAAGTTACTAAAGAAATATCACAAACAAAAACAGATCTGAGAATAGGAGTCCTACATTTGGACACTCAGTTCTACTATTCAACTTATTTCTCCATCCACATGGTAGTAAGCAAATAATAGTGACTCATAGAAAGAACATCAAAATAATGACTGGTTGTATAAAGTGAATACCGAACAGCACTTTGCATTTACTGGGAAACATTACATAATATAGTCATTTATTCCTTGTATAACATTCTAAGGCAGGCATGCTTGGTAAGAGAAAGAGATTATATTCAAACCTGAGTAAGGACAATGATAGCTCACTTGTGATCACTGCTAACTTGTGCTAACACTAAGTACTATATTAATTTCTTTGCATGTACTATGTCACCATTTAGACTTCACAACCCTCTTGGGTAAGACCTATTCTCATGCACTTTTACAGAAAAGAGGCATAGATCTTGCCCAATATGAGTCAATAAATGATATAACTGAGTTGCAGACCTTACCAGACTGACTTCAAAATCTATACTCTTAACCTCAAAATTATTTAATATTTGTATTCCCAAATTCAGTGGTACCTTGGTTCACAAATTTAATTTATTCTACAACTTTGGAAAAGATGGCCACTTTTGTGTGTGTGAAAGATAGTCTCAGTCCTGGTTGTCACCTGATGTAGTTTGAAAGAACAAATCACAAAATTTTGCCTAACACTTCTGCTTACAAACCAACTTGTTTGCAAACAAAAGTGTTTGTGAACCAAGATACCACTATAACCCAAAACCCAATGATCACTTTCCACCAGCTTGATCCTTTATAATACAGTCAGCATATTCCTACCTTCCACATTCCTACAGAGAAGAAGCACATGTAGATCCTGCGTTTGTCTTTTAGAGAAATTAAGGAAAAAGTCAAGAGGACATTTTCTACATTTACCATTTCCAAAGTTAACTGAATAAACTCAGACATCATAATTTGTAGAAAAGAAAGAAAGAAAACCAACAAAGTCTAAATATAAATATGATAAAGAGCTATGAACATCCCTAAAAATTTTAATAAAGTCATCCCACTACTCAAAATCCTAAGGTAGGAGTGTCTTTCTGGTGTCATGATACTAAAGTACAAGTCCTGAACACCTAGCTGAGTCCTCCAGGTTGCTAGGCCACCTGCTGTGACTTATACTGGCTGCTCACTGCATAGGAAGGACTCCATGAGTCCTAGAAGCCACACAATGGCTTACAAGGTAAGAGGCAAGGAGTCAACCTGTATAAGAACTTTATGACCTGAAAGGAGCAGATGAACCCAGCAGCCAGTGGAGTCCAGTGGGTCCACTTCGATAGAGAACAGCAGAAAGGAGCTGAGTACAGTTTCCAGATGCAAGCCAGGCTTGGTCAGTCAAGTTCGAGTTCAGTAGACCTAGACCTAATGAGCTGAAGTATACTACTAGGCTTCACAGGGTCCAGACTAAGGCCCAGATTTATGCGAGCATCCTCACAGCACAGGAGGTGGCAACAGGTAACTGAGATGAGTCATTCTTCCTGGAAGACTTCAGGTACATAAAGAGGAGGTGCCCAGACAGAACTCAGGGGAACTAACTTAAGTACAAATTCCCAATTTAAGAAGTGCTTTGTTATACAGCTATGTTTGTCCCTATAGTCTAAAGTACAAACTCATTAGTCACAAAAATTGGTCAACTTCTAAATTTTACTACCTGTTATTAGTATTGCTAATTGTATTACTATAAATAGGAAACCATGTATGCCTTAACCACATGTTCTCCCTTGGGAGGTGCTTGAGTAATAACCTCACCAAATCCCTATACTGAAGGATGGAGAACAGCGCCAAACAGAAACCAATATCTCACTCTCAATCAATAGAGAAGGCAAAATTCTGGGACACACACAAACAAGAATCTCTGACACATGAGAGCTACCTAAAGAACAGACATTTTTTTAGAATTTATTTTTTAAATTATTTTCATTTTTTTTTTCTATTATGTTTGGCTCAGCCTGCACTGGGGGTGGGGCTGGCGCAGCATGTGGTGCCAGGGATCCATCTGCGGTGTCTGCAGTTGCCTAAGCAGGCACTTTAGACTGCTGAGCCATCTCGCCAGCCCCAAGAACAGACTTTTTACAGAGAGACTCTGATTGCAGATATTCAGCTATCTACTATCAAACTTTAACAAAAAGGTATTGCAGAAATAAAAATAAAGAGTTCTCTCTGAAAAAGAAAATGACAAAAAGAAGGAGAAAAATGCATTCTCAGGCCTTGAGCCCACCCAGAACAAACTCAGGAGACATCAGCATAGAAGAAATTGGAAGCCAAGTAACTGAAATCTGAAATAATAGCAACTGAAGTAAAGAAACAACTGAAGAAGAGTATAGAGAAAATCAGATCAGAAATAATCTCCCAGGGGCCAGGGAGATAGCTCAGGGACACAAGTGTCTGCCTGGCAAGTGCAAGGTCCTGAGTTCAGTCCCCAGTTCTGAAAGAAGAAAGAAAGAAAGAAAGAAAGAAAGAAAGAAAGAAAGAAAGAAAGAAAGAAAGAAAGAAAGAAAGAAAGAATCTCCCAGGTTAAAAAAAAAAGAGAGATAACTATAATGAATTACTAAGCATTTCTAAAGAAAACACTGATTTAAAAAAGGAGGATAGAAAAATGATGGAAACTTTGAATGAGCAATATAGGAAAGAAATAGAATATATGAAGGTGATTAAAAAAGGGAAATTAAAAACTCCATCACAAATTGACAAAACTGTTTGAATGAAAGTGAAAATAAGCCTGGTGTGGTGGTGCACTCCTGTAATCCCAGCACTTGGGAGGCTGAGGCAGGAGGATCAGTGCGAGTTTGAGACCAGCCTGGGCTACACAAGGCCAGCCTGAACTGCATAGTGAGACCCTGTCTCAAAAAGACAAAAAAAAAAAAAAAGTGAAGATAAGACTTTCAGACATTGCAGACACCGTTGTAGCTAGTGAAAAGGTAAGAAATAATCTTTTATTTTTTTTTAATGAGCAGAACATATTTATTGGGGAAAGAAAGCTCCTCTCTGAGAGAGGAATAGGAGGGGGCCCCCAAGTGGGTAGTCCCCCAAGGAACAATCTTTTATTTGTTTGTTTGTTTCAGTGGGTTTGGAGTTCGAACTCACGACCTTGCACTTGCCAGACAGGCACTTGTGCCATGGAGCTAATTCCCTGGCCCTAATCTTTTAAAAACAACTAATATCCAGGAAATAATAATTCAACAGCTGCAACATGACACAAAGATTAATAATCATCAATAAGAAGGAGCCAATACAAATGATATAAAAAGAATATGTACAGAATACCAGAAAATTTCCAAATATGGGGAAACAATCCGACATTCAGGTAACTGAGACATATAGAACTCCAAATAATATCAACCCAATTAAAACTATAGCCTGACATATAATAATAAAGATTTCAGAAATTGAGCACAAGAAGGACATACTAAAAGTCGCTAGAGAAAAGAAACAGATCACATTTAAAGGAAAACCCATCAGAATAACATCAGATTTCTCCTCACAAACCATTAAGTCAAGAAGAACATAGAGTGAAGTATTTCAATTCCTACAAGAAAACAAATTTCAACCCAGACTGATATGCCCTGAAAAACCTTCTTTCAAGTTTGATGGAGAAATAACATACTTCCATGACAAAGAACAACTAAAGAAATTCATGACAACCAAACCAAACCTACACACAGTACTAAAAGATATGCTACAAAGGAAGCAAAATGACCACAGTTCCATGACTGACAGTGGAAAGAACCCACCAAACAGGGCAAACAATTAAACACAGGAGAAAAGTAGGGAACCAACAACAAGAAAATAACACGACAAACATAAGTCAATACATATTAATTACAATCAACATAAATGGGCTCAATTCATCAATTAAAAGAAATAGATTGGCAAATGGACTTAGCAGACATATACAGAAGGTTCCACCCAACATCTGAATACCCATTCTTTTCAGTTGCACATGGGATATTTTCTAAAATAAAACACATACTAGCCCATAGGTCATGTTTAAGTATATGCATGAAAACAAATTATCAAATGTATATTATCTGACCACAGTGCGATGAAACTGGAAATTAATGACCAAAGAAACCACAAAAAAACCCATAAATATATGGAAATTAAATAATACGCTCCTCAGCAACTAATGGGTTATGGATGAAATTGAACAAGAAATTAAACAATATCTAAAATCCAATGAAAATTTAAGCAAAACTTAAAACAAAATGAGAACAAATAAATACACTAATATAGCAACTCAAACTTCTAGAAAAACAAGAGCAAACCAAGCCCAAAGACAGGAGGAAATTCTAAAGATTAGAGCAGAAATTAATGCAATTGAGACAAAAAAATACAAAGAATTAATGAATCAAAAAGCTGGTTCCTAGAAAGATTAAATACAATTGATAAACCCCTAGCCAACCTCCTCAAAAAGAGGAAAGAAAAAACTCAAATTCAAGCAATAAGGAATAAAAAGAGCAAAATTACCATAGATCCTGTGGAAATTTAGAAGATCATCAATAGCAATTTTGAAAATATTTCCTCTCCCAGAATCAAAGACACAGAAGAAATGGACAGATTCCTAGATAGATACAAATTACTAAAACTGAATCAAGAAGATATAGAAACTCAGAATAACCCAATATCAGCCAATGAAATAGAAAACATAATCAAAAATTATTGGCAAAGAAAAGCCAAGGTAGCTGGACGTGGTGGCACATGCCTGTAATCCCAGCACTTGGGAGGTCGAAGCAGGAGAATGGGTGCAAGTTCAAGATCAGCCTGGGGTACAAAAGTAGGCTTAGGGCCATCCTGAACTGCATAGTGAGACCCTGTCTCAAAAAGACAAAAAAGAAAGAAAGAAAAGCCAAGGTCAAATGTAGAAAGAAAGAAAGAAAGAAAGAAAGAAAGAAAGAAAGAAAGAAAGAAAGAAAGAAAGAAAGAAAAGCCAAGGTCAAATGTAAAAAAAAAAAAAAAAAAGTCAAGGTCCTGATGGATTCACAACTGAATTCTACAAGAAATTTTGGTAAGATTTAGCCCCAGCATTCCTCAAACTCTCCAATGAAATTGAAAAGGAAGCAATGCTCTCAATTCCTGGAGGCAAGTATTATACAGATACCAAGACCAGAGAAAGATTCAACCAAAATAGAAAATTATAGGCTAATCTCCCTGGTGAACATAGATGGAAAAATCCTCAATAAAATACTAGCAAATAAATACAATACAGCAAATTATTGAGAAGATTATACACCACAACCAGGTAGGATTCATCCCAGGGATACAAGGATGGCTCAACATATGCAAATCTCTAAGTGTAATACACTATATTAACAGAACCAAAACCAAAAACCACATGATCATCTCAATCAATGCAGAAAAGACTCTTGACAAAGTCCAACACTCCTTCAAGATAAAAGTCCTAGAGAAAATTGGAATAGATGGCCTAAACCTCAATCTGATAAAAACCATCTATGACAAACCAATAGCCAATATAATTCTTTTTTATGAGCAGAATAGATTTATTGGGGGGAAAGAAAACTCCTGTCTGAGAGAGGGACAGGAGGGGAGTCCTGAGTGGGTAGTCCCCAGCCAATGTAATTTAAAATGGGGAAAAATTGAAGAATTTTTCTCTCAAATCAGGTACAAGACAAGGATGCCCTCTATCACCACTTCTGTTCAGTATAGTTCTAGAATCATTAGCTAGAACCATTAGATAAGAGAGAGAAATAAAAGAATAAAAATAGGTAAAGAAGAAGCTAAACTACCATTATTGGGCCTGAGGAGATAGTTCCATGGCACAAGTGCCTGCCTGGCAAGTGCAAGGTCGTGAATTCAAACCCCGGTCCCGCAAAAAAAAAAAAAAAACCTATCATTATTTGCAGATGACATGATACTCTACTTGGAAGACCAAAAACAAACAAAAAAACAAACAAACAAAAATCCACCAAGAAACTCCTAGAATTAATAAACAAATTCAGTAGCATAGCAGGACATGAGGTCAATATCCAAAAATCAATAACAATCCTCTACACAGATAGCAAACTCACTGAGACAGAAATTAGAGAAACAATACCTTGCACAATACCCCAAAAATGAAACACTTAGGAATTAATCTAACAAGGGAAGCAAAAGATCTATACAATGAAAATTACAATACTCTGTAAAAAAAGATCAAAGAGGATTTCAGAAAATAGAAAGATATTCCTTGTTCCTGGATAGGAAAAACCCACATTGAAATTGGCCATACTACCAAAATTGTCCTACAGATTTAACACCATCCCTATCAAAATACCATCAACTTACCTCACAGAGGTAGAGAAAAAAATTATTAAAATTTATCTGGGCCCAGAAAAGACCTAGAATAACAAAGGCAATCCTGGGCAAGAAAGGCAAGGCAAGAGGCATTATAATCTCTGACTTGAAATTATTCTACAAAGCTACTGTAATAAAAACCGTCACTGAGCTATCTCCCCAGCCCAAAAATCAGCATATTACTGGCAAAACAAAAATAGACCTGAGGATCAATGGAACAGATCAGAAGATGCAGATACAACTACAAACACATACAGTATCTTATCTTTGACAAAGGGGCCAAACATGTTCACTGGAAGAAAGATAGCCTCTTTAACAAACAGTGCTGGAAAAACTGGCTTTGCACATGCAGAAAACTAAAAACAGACCCAGATCTATTGCCATGCACTAAACTAAAGTCAAAATGGAATAAAGATATAAACATTAAAACAGAAACCCTAAGTCTCCTGGAAGAGAAAGTAGGTGGAAATCTTAAAGAAATGGGGTAGGCAGATAGTTCACGAACAAAAACCAAACTGCACAGGAAGTACTGCAAAGAAACAACAACTGGGATCTCATCTTATTGAGAAGTTTCTGCATGTCAAAAGAAATCACCAACAGAGTGAAAGACAACCCACAAATTGGGAAAAAAATCTTAACCAATAATCACTCAAAGGTCTTCTATCTAGAATATATAAAAAACTAAAAAAATAGGCCCTCAAAATTTAAAGACTCAACCCAAAAATGGGCATTTGAGATGAATACACACTTCTCAGAAGAAGAAATACAAGTAGCAAATAAATACATGGAAAAAATGTTCCACAGCACTGGCTATTAGATAAATGCAAATTAAAACAACATTGAGATACCACCTCACCCCAGAAAGAATGGCTATCATAAAGAAATCAACTAATAACAAATGCTGGAAAGACTGTGATGAAAAAGGAACTATTTTCTACTGTTGGTGGGAATGTAGGCTGACACAACTACTATGAGAATCAGTGTGGAGACTTCTCAAAAAAACTAGGACTAGAAATCTCATTCAAACCAGCTATTCTCCTTCTGGGTATTTTCTCAAAACAACTGAAAACAACATACCATAGTGATATATGTGTACCCTTTTTTGTAGCAGCACAATTTGTCATAGAGAAATCTTGGAAACAACCAAAATGCCCATCACCTGAGGAATGGTTAAAAAAAGATGTGGTATTTTTATACAATGGAGTATTAATTAGCTGTAAAGTTATAGGTAAGTGGATGCAACTAGAAGCTATGCCATAATTGAATTCAATCAGACCCACATGTGTAAATATAATATTGTCTCTGTACTGTAAGAACCTGAAAGAAGAAATAAAACCTAAAAAGTATAACAGATACAGTAAAACAGAGAGAAACTGAATTTAAGGATTAAACAATGAAGATAAGAAAAGATAGGAAGTATTGCTCTTCCACAACAGCTCAGGAGAAGCATTACTTCTTTATCTTTCTAAGGTTCCCAAATTCACAGATTAAGGTACCATATAAACCTTCTTCTGCACAGGAGAGGCATATGTCTATAAGCACTTGTGTGGATGGGGCAGGAGGATCACCATGAGTTCAAGACGAAACTGGGCTACATAATAAGCTCAAAACCACCCTAAACTCTGTCTCAAAGAAACAAACAAATAAATAAATAAATCTATCCACCCGTCCATCCATCCATTCACTGAACAAGACCCTAGAAGGACCAGGAGTAGAAGGGAACAACAGAAGTAAGAGAAGATGCCACATCAAGCTGCAAGGTCAAAACAATCAGGCTGTGACTGGACTTTGCCTATTCAATGCATTTGCCTCATTCCTAGCAGACTCTCTAACTTGGCCAAACCTGACCTCTAACCTAGGCATCAGATCACTGGGTCCTATTTCTATATACGTCTGCTATTTATGTTTCCTTTCATTTCTCTAATATTCTCTAAGTTTCTGTATTTCTGTGCACAGAGAGAGAGAGAGAGAGAGAGAGAGAGAGAGAGAGAGAGAGAGAGAGAGAGAGAGAGACAGAGACAGAGAGACAGAGAGACAGAGAGACAGAGAGACAGAGACAGAGACAGAGACAGAGAGACATATACCTTTATCCAAATCGAGATCCAAACTGGGTACTGCACACAAGTGGTATTTCTTCCAGTCAATGAAATAAAAGGTATCTTTGAAGACACTGGTACTTAGCTGGTCCTCACTTGACAACATCAGAGGCACACCTGAAGGTCCATATAGAAATATGTACAGTTGTTAAAGAAAATTTTTGAATTTTAGCTTTTTATGAGTATATATTCATCTACATAAAATAAATATAACACTATCTTGGTTCACACTCCTAAAAAAGAAAACATGGGTGTGATGATATTATATATTAAGCCTTTTCCACACTGAAGATAGTCTTGAAGCACCTGAGAAAAATCCATTAAGACGCTCAGAAGTTTGTTTAGATTTAATGAATAGGAGCTATAGGTAGAGAGAGTATGAGGATAGTTTAATTTGTTTATCCTATTCATCTTGATCCTAGAACTGAGTGGCACAAGAGAGAGTACAAAGATGAATGGCCATATTTATTTTGTGGGACTGGGGTTTGAACTCATGAACTTGCACTTGCCAGGCAGGCACTTGTGCTGTGGAGCTAAGAATGGCCATATTTAACATCTATTCTTGTCAACATATTTATAGTGTCTTAGTTACTTCCTCATCGTTCACACACAACTCCCAACACCCACAACTTAAGGAAAGAGGTTTATTTTGGCTCACAAGTTGTAGAGGTTTCAGTCCATAGTCAGCTGGCCCCAAGGCAGGGTTACATGGCAGAGGAAACTTGCATAAGGCATGACAATGAAGCAGGGAATGATCAAGGAAGAGGGAGAGAGACAGACCCTGCCAGGCCAGGGACCCAGTGACCCATTCCTCCAACCAACATCACATTCAGCTATAAATGCATTACTGGATTAATCTACTGATGAGGAACATACACCTATGATCCAATCACCTCCCCAAACCCCCACCTATGAACATATGAGGGTTTGGGGGAAGATCTAATATAAATCATAACCTATAGTCTCAAAGTATACAAAGGAATATCTTCTAGTAAATATTTGAGAACAATTAGATTCAGAAAGAAATTTTCTCTCATTTTCTCCAACTAAGACAAAAGAAGATACACCCCTAAAATGATTTCCTTCTCTGGACTTCCCCTTCTTGCTCTTACCCCCTAAATCAAGATTTCTCAACACAGCACTACTAACACTTTGGGCCCCATAATTCTTTGTAGTGGGGGTGTTCTGTGCCCTTTAGTGGCATCCCTGACTTCTACCCACTAAATGGCACTCCCTTGACAGTCCCTTCCATGACAAAGATGTCTTGATATTGCCGAATATACAAATATCCCTCTATTAAGAACCATAGGGGCTGGGGAGATAGCTCCGTGGCACAAGTGCCTGCCTGGCAAGTGCAAGGTCATGAGTTTGAACCCCAGCCCCGACAAAAAAAAAAAAAAAAAAAAAAAAAAAAGAACCATTACCATGGGCCAGCCACATAGTTCAGCAGACTAAAGTGCCTGTTTAGGCAGAATGCAGCAACAGGGGTTCAATCCCCTGAGTGTCACGCTGGCCCCACCCCCAAGGCATGCTGAGTGGACGGAGACTGGATGTGGTGGTGCGTGTCTGTAATCCCAGCACTTGGGAGGCTGAAAACAGGAGGATCACTATGAGTCCAATCTGTGTAGTGAGACCCTTTAGGTCCTCTACCAAATACATTAAAAAAAGAACCATTACCTAGAGCTGGTGATATAGCTCAGTGCTAGAATGTTTGCATCCTTAAGTTTGATCCCCAACACTGAAGAAAAAAGAGCCATTTTTTGTTCTCTCATCTAATGTTAAGACCAGAATTTTTTTTGTGTTTTTGTTGTTTTGTTTTTTGGAACCAGGAATTGAATTCACAACCTCACACTTGTCAGGCAGTCACAGTGCCACTGAGCTATCTTCCTGGCTCCTGAGTTTTATTTTAAGTAGTTTCCATCTTCATTTTCATCCTCTTCTTTGTAGAGGGAACATAGTACATTAAGCATGAAGATTAAAATTCTTACCCAGCAAACCCAAACAATAGGAGTACCCATAAATGAAGTCTCAGTGAAGTCTCTCACAAATCTCAGAAGGCATTGACACACCAATGAAAATCCAAACATTAACACTGCAGTGGTGGCAAACTTAAGGCATGGGTGTTGTTTTCCTTTTTTCTTTCTCTCTTTCTTTCTTTCTTTCTTTCTTTCTTTCTTTCTTTCTCTTTCTTATTTATTACAGGGTCTTGCTATGTGCTTGGACTCATAGTGATCCTCCTGCCTCTGCCTCCCCAATGCTGGGATTAGAGGCATGGGCCATTATGCCTGGTTTCGGTGGCCAGCAGATAACACACACGTGTTGCTGGGGATGGAAGCCTGGTGCTTGTGCTTGCCAGGCAGGTGTTAGACTACTGAGCTATCTCCCCAACCCGTTTTTCTTTTAAGACACAAGACATTAATGTATTTGTTATTTTTTCTAAACTAAAACCTCAATATTCAGAGTTAATTAACTTTGCAATAAGTAAGTAGGTTTTGAGTTGCTATTTGGGCACTCACTTCTAAAAGGTTTGCCATCACTGGGCTAGAGAATTTTTGAGATGCTGTGAACTTACAGTAAAAGTAGAGAGATAAAGAGCAAAATTATGGTTATCTTTTAATTGAGTTGTTTAAACTTTTTATATTTAATATGAATACTGACACGGCTGGGGTTTTTGTTTGTTTTTTGAGACAGTGTCTTGCTATATAATTCAGGCTGGCCTTGAACTCACTATGTAGCCTAGGGTGACCTCAAACTTAAGAGATCTTCCTGCCTCCGGCTCCTGAGTGCCGAGATTACAGGCATGTGTCATCACACCTGGCAACAGTTGGGTTTAAATCTACACTCAGCCATGTCAGTATTCATATTAAATGTAAAAAGTTTAAACAACTCAATTAAAAGATAATCATAACTTGGCTCTTAAGCCCTCTACTTTTGCTGTTAAGTTCACAGCATCTTAAAGGTTCTCTAGCCTAGTGATGGCAAACCTTTTAGAGGTGAGTGCCCAAACAGCAACTCAAAATCCACTTATCTTGTTATCTTTTTCCCATACATTTGTTCCTAGTATTCTTTGTTTCCCATCTCCTATATTCTATTTTTGGATTCTATTTTCAGCTATTTTTTTTAGAATCCCATTTTATCTCTTTTCTGGCACATCAAAATAATCTATTGTAAAAACTTAGAGATTGCTTTACATTTTAAAGTATACAACTGTAATTTATCACAATCAACCATTAAGTGAAATTCTGGCAATTCACCTGTAAGAATCCAACAAATCTCCCCACCCTACCCCAATCTTGTGCTGGTATTGTAACTCATTATACTTCCACATATGTCGTAAATCTCTTTTTTTCACATTGTAAGGTCTTTATTATTTATGTTACCTATAGTAACAGTTGCATTTTTTTAATTTATTGCTTTTAATAAGAGATAACAATATGACAGTTTCAAAACACATTAGTAATACATTCTCAATAATTGGCACATTGCATATTGTTGTCCTCATAGTAGTTATACAGAGCACAGGGTATAGA
>PVKN010019032.1:0-16561 GCA_004027915.1 Capromys pilorides | reverse complement strand
AGCTGCTGTATAACTAATAATGTACATATTGAGCCTTTATTGTGTTCTACATGTATTACATGTTTTCATTTAATTCTTGTACCATTCTTATGAGATACTTATTTTACCCATCTACAGATGAGGAATCTGAAGCTTAGTTTTCTTGTGACTTTCTCAAGGTTACAAATAGTAATTGCCATTTCCACCAGCAGTGTAGAAGGTACCTAATTTTAAACTGCACCATATATGGGAAGATGTGTGCAAGTTTTATGCAAAAAAAACTGCACCACAACAAAATTATTATCTGTGAAATTTTTATTAAGAGGTTTTGAATATGAAGATCTTTAAAAACTTGGGCTCAAGATCTGGGTTGTGCACGTATCCCTTGACCTTTAATAAGATATGTGGTACTGTCATGCATTAAATTTTAAATTAACTTTTGTTGTATCCTTTGGGGGGTGGAAATCTGGCATGTATATATACATATCTTATTATATGAATTATGTTTCTATAGAAAAACAAAAAGCAGTAAACTCACTACAGAAGGAATTAGCTAATGTTCAAGACCATTTGAACCTAGCAAAACAGGTAAGGTTAAGAAGTATATTCTTCTCTTAGTACCCTGAAGGCATGTAGATAGGTTGATGTGATGAAAAAAATTAAGTCTTACTGCCTTTCACCAGCAGATCTCCTTAGGAACAGCAAATAATTCTGGTGTAGAACAATGGTTATCTAAGTTATTTTAACTCTAGAACTCTTGATTAAAACAGTTTTACTCAGGGCCAGCGAGATGACTCAGCAGTCTAAAGCGCCTGCTTAGGAAAGCTTAGGCAACCACAGGAACCACGGTTCGATCCCCAGCACCACATGCTGTACCAGCCCCCCACCCCACCCCCAGGGCAGGCTGAGCCATCCATAATATAAAGAAAAAAGAAAAATAAAATAACTGTACTCAAACCTAGTAAGGTGGTGGCCAGCCCAGAGCCCAGCAGCAGTTCCTAGCAGCCCTTGTGGCTGGTGGGAGCAGAGAGATGGCCTCTTCTCCACCGGGCCTCCAGCCTGGCTTAGACTTCATTACTTGCTGAGCTGCAGAGGCTGAGTAAAGCAGATCCTTGGCCCTTACACTTCTGATGATCTTCCTGAAAGTAATTGTGTTGTCCTGTGATGATAGTGCTATAATTTGAATTTCAAAGAACATCAGGCAAATTCTGAGCCAGTTCTACTACACTGATGTAAATTCTCTTCCTTGTGCCTTTAGGATTCTGTGTTTTAGAGACATTAAAAATCATGTCTTAAAATTTTCTTCTAAAAATCCTAAGGAGGTTATTAGTATTTTCTGAGTTAGAAAATGGTTAAGTCTTTCAAAAATGGCTTAATTTGTGTTTCTTAAAGATATTTGTCATTTTTGTGATTTTTTTGAACCTGTATATTTTAAATAGTAACGAAATTATGACAGTAGATTCATTTTCAATAAGTAAATATTGTTTATAGTTTTTATTTTCACAAGAATTGTGTGAGGTGAATGTTGTATATTTCTACCTCAATGAAACGTCAGCTAAAGCTTAGAGAAAGCCTTTTGCTGAGGTTTTTCCATCTTATTTTTTAGGCATAAAAAAGAAAAGCAGTAATTCAACCTGGACCTCTGTATATATTTGTTGATAGAGGATATGGAATTTTTATACTTCCCATTTATACTACTTCCAATATAGTAGGTACTGGATTGACACTGGTAACCCGTAGTAAAAGTAGCTTTCTGAATAATTTTTCTTTCCCCTAAAGGACCTGCTTCACACCAGCAAGCGCCAGGATATACTGCTTAGTGAGCAGAGCAGGCTCCAGAAAGACATCAGTGAATGGACAGAGAGGTTTGAGGACTGTCAAAAAGAAATGGAGACAAAACAGCAGCGACTTCAAGTGCTTCAGAGTGAAATTGAAGAAAACAAGCTCAAACTAGACCAGCAGGAAATGGTACTACACATTTTCGATTGAAAGGAACTGTTCTGTTATTTGTGTGAGCTTTTTCCCTGTGGTAAAAAGTTGTTGAGAAACAGCCATCAAAAAACTGTCTTTTAACTGTCTGTGTAACCAAGTGTGGCTTTTATACCAGCTGTGCGGCACTTGGCATTAACATAAAGAGCTGTTAAAATCAGCACAGGGGCCATATAAAGAATCGTAATGGCCATGCTCCCTTCTCAGCTTGGATCCTCTCCTCCTGTGCTGCCCAGCTGGCTTTAGCCCCTGCTTGGCCCCCCTGCAAAGGATCTTTCCCTTCCTCCCCTCTCCCTTCTCCCGGCTCACCTTTCCATCCCTCTATTGTTGAATTGAAATCTGCCTCATGTTCTTGTACACCATATTTGTTATTTTATGACTAAGGCTACTTACTCTTTAAGAATTTTCAGAGACTCCAGAAAGAGACAGAAAGTGAAGAAAAAAAATTAGAAGCCAGTAAAGTGACACTGAAGGAGGAGCAGCATCAGCTGGAAAAAGAGTTAATGGACCAGAAAAGCAAGCTGGACCAGGTGCTCACAGAGGTGTCAGTGGCTGAAGATCGAGTCAGGACTCTGCAGGAAGAGGAGAGGTTGGGGGAGACCCTGGAGAAGACACTCTCCCAAGCTCGTACGTATACTGAAATGTTGCTTTGCTGGTTGCCTTGTAAAGTGTAAGGGAAACCCAAGCCGGAGCCACAGCCAGGAAGGAAAAGAGAGATAAGGAGACAGGCTCAGGAAGGCAGCAGGGACATAGGTCTTTTGGAGGAGAGACTTGATTCTGCAGTAGACCAGCAAGTGTTTTTATTGCACTGCCTCCTTTTAGAACATAAACTCAAGAAAGTACAATAATAAGGCAAAAAGTGCCAGAAGATACTCTAAAGTACATTATCTATGAGCATTAATAATGATCCATTTTGTTTCTGTGAGTCCAACAACAGTAGCAACAATTCAGCCTGTTCCTACTTTACATAATAAATGCTACCAAAATACAGACTTCTGCCTTTGAGTCAGTTTGCTGTCCCTTGAGCCACGGAGAAATGAAGTCAACATGAAAATCCAGGACAGATGATGAGTAGTAAATGATTTTTCTTTCTTAAATTGCTAGGGCTCCATAATGAACAGAAAATGTTGGGCATTACTCTTTTTTCCCTGTGAACTCCTAATATATCCAGACCCAGTCATTTCATAGTGAAAATGAAACTGAACAAATACATTGAGTTAGGACCATGGCAAAAGTGTTAAAAAGCACATTCTGGCCAGAGTGCTATTCTAAATAGAGTGATAAGGAAAAAAATCTTTTTTAAATGTTACTTTCATGATGAGCATTTTTACTGAGTATTCACAATGTCCCAAGTGTTTTTGGAATCTGTGATTCCAAAAATATGCTCCTTAGCTGTGAAAGAGCTCAAAATCCTGTGCTTTTTCTGCCACACACTGGTGTGCCTCCCTTTTGTATTAAAATCAGGCCTTATAGAAAACATGTCTTAAGTCTACTCTGTGTTCCCTGGGTGTGTGCCACCACGCCCAGGCTCAAGGTGGGGACTGCATTTGGTCTCTCAGACTCCAAGGAAAGATAGGTGCTGCCTGTTACATGGGAACCAGTTACTTCAAAACTTTTGCTAGCTGGGTTTTCCTAGGCCTTTGCTGTGGTCACAGTGGGCTTGTGAGACACGGTAATGGAGGAAAGCCCCAGAACTGGAGGCTGGTGGCCATTTCAGTCTGCCCACAAAGGCAGGGAAGCTCTGCCCACAGTTGTCCCAGGGCCTCTGGCCAAACGTACTAAAAATGCTCGTTTCAGAACGGCAGCTTTCAGAGCGAGAGCAGCAGTTAATGGAAAAGTCAGGTGAGCTGCTGGCTCTCCAGAAAGAGACGGACTCAATGAGGGCGGAGTTCAGCCTCTTGCGGAACCAGTTCGTGACAGAAAGAAAGAAAGCTGAGAAGCAGGTGGCCAGCCTAAAGGAAGCATTGAAGATTCAGCGGAGCCAGCTGGAGAAAAACCTGCTTGTGAGTACAGGCCACCCTTGCAGTCTCTGAGGAAACAATACGTTTAATATTTTACTTACTTATTTATATCTATTTATTGTATTTTAGGGAAGGGCCTACAGGGTGTTCAGGGTCTCACCACTAGATTGGACTCGTAGTGATCCACCTGTTTATAGTCTCCCAAGAGCTGGGACTACAGGTGTGTGCCACCACGCCCAGGCTCAATTGCTGTCTCAGCATGACCCAGGGGTGGGGCCGGCACAGCAGACCAGGGGATTGAGCCAGCCCCTGCACCTGTTTGCAGGCATTTACTCCACTGGGCTATTTGACGCCCCCCTCATTTAAAATTTTAAAATGCATCACCACCTCATTGTAGACAAAGTCAAGTCAACCATCAGTGTGGCTCCTTATTCATTCCTGAAGCCCATGGTAGGCCTTGCCTGAGACCCAGCTGCGGCCCCAAAGTGTTCTGGCTGCTGCCTGGGAGATGTTTTGACACACACAGGAGGGTGCTTGCTGCCTGCTGAGGTGCTGCATGCTCCACCTCCATGCAGAGGTGTTGGAGAGAGTGGCAGACACAGGCAGTGCTCACAAGTTTTCTTATCCTGGCCTTTTCAGTCAGCATTAGCTTTAATCATTATCCCAAAACCAGAACGCTAAGTGTACCATGCTTTTAACCTAAAATAAACTGGGGTGATGATAATCAGATAGTTTGTTTCTGGCTGCATGGTGTATACTGGTAGGGCGGTGCAGGTGGGCACTTTGGGCTGGCATGGGGTAGACTCTGCCGGTGCTTTCTGTAAGAATTAATGGAGCTTTGTGTAAAAGGGACATGTAATCATGTTTCCCGGAGTAATTTACTTACTACTAGTGATAGAGAAAATAACTGTGAAGATAGAATACAATGTCTAAAACTTCATCTTTCAAACAATTCTGTAATGATATTATTGTTCCCATTAAACAGACAATGTGGCTCAGAAAGGGAAAGTCACTTTATCATCAAAGGTAATGCTCCAGATATGGGATTCAGACTTTGGTCTGACAGAATCTCCCAGCTGCTGCACCTATCCTAAAAGGGATACAGATTTATCCTCAACTTGACAGCTCGAAGTTACAGCCCAGGCAGGGAAAAGCTACAGGGCGAGGCAGTATGGAAACAAACACACCTCTACCTGTTGGACAGGACAGTCCTTTTCCTCTTCTGTGCTAGGAGCAAAAGCAGGAGAACAGCTGCATGCAGAAGGAAATGGCAACAATCGAACAGGTAGCGCAGGACAACCATGAGCGGGCCAGGCGACTGATGAAGGAGCTCAACCAGATGCAGCACGAGTACCTGGAGCTCAAGAAACAGGTGTGTGTGGGGAGGCCCATCTGGCCAGCCTGGGCTGGGAGGGGTCAGTAAGCACGCCACCCTCCAGGGCTCAGGCAGGTTGTATTGTTTTCAGATATCTTTTAGGAGAAATATTTCTTTATGGAAATGGTGAGAAAGCTGATTTTATAAGAATGTTCTTTAATGCTTGGGTATGATGGTGCACACTTGTGATCCTAGCACTCTGGGAAGCTGAGGCAGGGGGCTTGCAAATTTGAGTCCACCTGGGCATCTTAGTGTCTTAACAAAACCTATCAAAATAAAATACAGGGCCGGCGAGATGGTTCAGTGGTCTAAAGCGCCTGCGTAGGAAGGCTCAGGCAACTGCAGGGACTGCGGTTCGATCCCCGGCACCACATGCTGCGCCAGCGCCACCACCAGGGCAGGCTGAGCCAGCCACAAAATGAATAAATAAAGAAACAAACACAACAAGCAAACAAACTAAATAAATAAATAAATAAAACAAAAAACAAAATAAAATACAAAAAAAAACAAAGGGCTGGAGATGTAGCTCAGTGCAAAGGTACTGAGTTCAATCCCCAGTAACTGCCACTGCCCTCACCAAGAAAAAGTTATTTAGGTAAAATCTATTTCTTCATTCTTAAGATTGAAAGTGTACCTACCTCCTGAATAAAAATGTATTTGTTTAAAAATATGCTTTTAAAAATTTTCTTAAGTTCGGCAAACTTTTTGCGGGGAGGGGGTACGAGGGATCAAACTCAGGACTTTGCACTTGCCAAGCAGGCTTTAAGCTTCAGCAAACTTTTAAATTTTTTTCATTCATTTTTTTTTTTTATATATAAGGTCTCACTTTGCAGTTCAGACTTTGAGTAATCCTGTCTCAGCCTCCCAATTACTGGGATTAGAGGCATGCTCCACTGGGGCTGGCACAGCATGGGGTACCGCGATTGAACTTGGGTCCTTGTGCTCCCCAGGCAAGCACTTAGGCCATGAGACTATCTTTCCAGCTCATAATGTTAATTTTTGAAAGAAAAAAATGGTAACTTTTTAGAATAGAATTTTATCATGCTCCACCAGCCTATCAACTGAGCACTATGAGAGGCAGAGGCAGAAGGACTCCAACCTGAGCCCAGTCTGGACAACTGATTAATTTATAGGAAGCCCCTGTCTCAAGAAAGGACTATAGATGTAGCTGTGTGACGATGCTAGGTTCAATCCCTTATACCAGGAAAAGAAACATGGCTAAGAGAACTGTTTTTGTTTGTTTGTTTCCCTCAGAACTGGGAATTGAACTCAGGCCCCCTGCATTTGGCAGGCAGGCACTTGTGCCCCTGAGCTATCTCCCCGGCCAAGAGAACTGTTAAAATGTTAGATTTTTGTCACAAATAGGCAATAGGAGCCAGACCTCCAGGCAGGAAGAAAAATGGCCCTGGGGAAAACATTGATCATGCAGTGTTATCAGGTGGAAAGCACAGACCAGTTCATACTTGGTCTCTAATCCTAGTTACTTTTGGTGTTCCTTAGCCAGTGGTGGCACTGGGCTATCCCTGAACTCCGTGGAGTGCTGTGGCCACTTGGGTGGCCTTGCTGCTCTTCGTTCACTGGACTAACCCCTGTGGCCATTCTAGTTTCACTGTGCTGCCAATGCCCCACTCCCACATACCCCTATCCCTCGAGTGAAGAAAACCGTGTTTTTAAAAAGTTGTTGAAAGCCCACAGCTCTTCTTGACGCTCCATGCCTCGAGGGTGATTTAACTTCAGTAGATATGGAACTAGTATCATTACTAAAGCTCTCTAGGAGGCCAGCCACATACAGAAGTCTTACACCCAGCCTGTGGCACTTTACAAGGCCTCTAGACTAGGCCACCTCATTCTTTCTTGTAAAATGAAGACATTTGACCAGGCCATTTGTTCAGTACCTTCCAGCGTACACATTTATAATCCGGGTCATTTATGACTTGTGTCAGTTCATGGTGCTTTTCTTTTGGGGTTTCATTTGATAGCTATCAGCTAGGTAACACTAGTGTGCTTCACACACATCCTCAGCTCATACTTGTGAGCAGATGGTAATATTTCCATATCCAATTGAGGTAACAGAAGATGAGAAATTGTCTAACTTGTCCTACGTCACGAGTAGTTAGCCTGTGCGATACGTGGCACAACCAGCTGTTTGTTATCATTGCAAGCTGTAAAATGTTTGCAGTTATACCCTAAGTCATATAGGACACATATACTGGAAATGAGTGAACAGCTCAATTTCAAGTCATATTCTAAACCGTATCTTATGGTATTTGACACTGTTTAGATGGCAAACCAAAAAGATCTGGAAAGAAGACAAATGGAAATCTCTGATGCAATGAGAACACTTAAGTGTGAGGTTAAAGATGAAATCAGGACCAGCCTGAAGAATCTCAACCAGTTTCTTCCAGAACTGCCAGCAGATCTAGCAGCTGTGTTAGAAAGAAATGAAAACCTAGGAGAACTGGAAAGCTTGAAAGAGAACTTCCCATTCACTGTGAATGACAGACCTTTTGAAGAAAAGCTGAACTTTTCCCAAGTTCGTGTGATGGTAAGAGTTTATCCTGCTACTCCCTGGGCTTCACAAGTGAAGCAAAAACAGATTGGGGGTGCCAGGGTAAGAGGAAGGCAACGCTGGTGGGTGCCCACCAGTGGCATTAGGTGACTTATTGATGTCTCTTTCCATAAAAGGATGAGCACTGGCGTGGAGAAGCACTCCGGGAGAAACTGCGACACCGCGAAGATCGACTCAAGGTTGCCCTTAAAAAAAAGACCAGTATGAGCTACTTAGCACCTTAAGAAAATGCAGACATTTACATTCTCAGGCTGCTTCCTCCTCCCTGAATCTCCCCCCCACCACTCCCTGTTGGATCAGTTTTATAGATCATATGATGGCAGCTGAAGTAAGTTGGCATCATACAGCTAGTAAACGGCAGTGTTCAAAATCATGAATTCTAGAGCTGAGGGAATAGTTGAGTGGTAAGGTATTTGGGCCCCAGATTTGATCCCTAGCACCACACACATACACACACACACACACACACACACACACACACACACACACACTGATGTTGAATCCAGTGTTCTTTAACCTATGTAATGCTGCTTTATACTGCAACTAAAACTAACAGGACACAAGTACTTGGGACAGGAAGTACAGACACAATGATAAAACAAGGACATCATAAATTAGTGGTTGGGGGAAGATCAGGAAAACAGGCAAAGTAGGCTTGAGCATCAGGTGAGAAATTATTTGGCTCAGAATACATCAAATTTGAAGGCCCTGTAAGACATCCAAGAAAGACTGATGTGTAGGCAGTGGACAACAGGAATCTAAGAATTTAGGGGCGGACGTTGACCTGAAGATTGGAGGTCTAAGAGAGTAAGCGGGAACTGAGGGAGAGAGGACAAGCTTCATCTCTAGGGTGTGGCTGTGTGGGCGGGCAGGGAAGAGGGAAATCCTGAGCACTGTGACAGGAAGAGTGGGCTTGAGTGCACGGGGCCTAGGCAGTGAGCACAAATGATATGGCTTGTCTACAGAGTATCTGTCCATTGAAAGCACTGCCAGGACTCTGTCCTTTTTTTCAAAGAACTAAAGCATTTTCAGCAGTTTTCCTTCACTGGAGTCAGACTTGCCTATAAACGTTAAACATGAAGCAGCTGGTTAATGGTTCTAGTACACTGCTTCTGTGCTGATCTTTAGTTACCATGGTGTTTTTCAGGCCCAGCTTCGACACTGTATGTCCAAGCAAGCAGAAGTATTAATCAAAGGCAAGCAGCAGACAGAAGGCACCTTACACAGTTTGAGGAGACGAGTGGATGCATTAGGGGAACTGGTCACCAGCAACTCTTTTGATTCAGCGTCGTCACCTAGTCTGTCTCAGCTGGAGTCTTCTTCCCTTGCAGAGGACTCTCAATTTGGACCAAGTCAGGTAAGAAGAAATCCTTCAAGTTTAAAATGTAAAAAAAAAGCAAAACTCCAAACTTAAAAAGTTTACAATGTTACATGGGGAGTTCTTTAAGTGGGATATACAACCTAGACTAAACTAGATGCCACCTTCAATTTTGGAAAACATAGCAAAGATTTGTGTGATCATGGGAAAAATGAAATCTGTTTCATAAATATAGAAAAGGAAAAAAGCTCAGATGGCTTAGAAAATAGGCTAACCCTGGAGATTTGGTAATGTCCTTATCAGGATGTAGTCGATTCTGTCATGTCAACTTCTAGATATCCTTATTTTCTACTTGTTCAATTTGAAGAGCTTAGTCCTATGAGGTCAGTTTGAGTCCTATGTCTTTCGGAAAGATGACTGACAGCTCTGTGATTTTGCAGCAGAAAGTCAATGTATGTCTCTTAACCAAGTCTATAAGAAATGGAATTTCACAGAGGAACACGATACACTATGGAGCTAGTACTACGGAGCTAGTACACAGTTAACACTACCTCATAGCTTCTATTTTTGAGTGTCTATTATGTGTACAAACTATGAACACTGTACATGTAACATTCCATCTTTATAACCTGGAAAGTTCAAATTAGTCTTCATGTAAGTAAACTATACAGACTGGGTAAGTGACTTGGTTATATATGTGACACAGGGCAATCCAGGATTTAGAGGTTCAGCCATAAGGAATATTCAAGGTCAGTTGTACATTGAGTGTGGGCTCAAGGTGGAAGTGAATGGCTTACGTAGGTCACAGAGTGATTTAGCAGCACAGTCAAGGTCAAGTGTGCTTACCCGCACACCCCGAGCCTCAGGGCCAGCTTCAGTGGGTTGTGGAGCCCAGATGGCGAAGAGCTGTGAGAGCAGAATATGCAGGTTTAGGAGCTGGGTTCACTGATCAGCTAAGATGCAGAGTTCAGGTACTCTGAAGGAAAAAAATATGTAGACATTGGAGGCACAGCAGGTGGGGTGAGATTAGGATTGCAAGTCTGGGATTGTAATCCAAGCCTACCCCAGGCTGGAGATGGATACTGACTGCTGAGCCTCACATGTCCCTTTCAGAGCTCCTTCCACATCCTGCAAGGTGCACCAGAACCACCGGTCACTTACCGACGCTGATGCCATCCACACATTCCTGCTCACAGGGTATGTGTCAGAGATCTTAACTGGTACTGAGCCGGAAGAGCTTCAGTTCTGAGCGTTATGAAACTGCTTCTCTCATTTTGTTGTGGCTCATCTTAAAACCATCTGGAGGGCTACCAGTGAGGCTTGGGGATAACTAGCTGGCATATGTAAGGCCCCGGGGTTCAATCCCCAGCACCACCACCAAAAAAAAAAAAAAACAAACCAGTATGTACCTTGTCAGCCATTGTGCCATAACTTAAGTTTTGTCAAAGCTGTTTTCAGTATAAATTCAACCTTTCTACTTTTCTTACAGTAGGAAAAGATGGTTCAGCCCGGATGAGGAATACAGTCTCGCATGAATACAGCTGAGGAAATCCTTTTCCACTACCTCTAACTTCCCGACGGGAATGCTATTAAGTGTGTAGCGAAGTGCAGTGAGTGCTGCCGCTGAACGTCCACAGCAGAGCACCGTGTCTGCACCACCAATGCCAAGGGGTTTCACAGGTTGCTTGTATGTGTGGAAATGGCTGTATATAATTTAAACCAGGGACCTAGGAGGCTTTCTTTTAAACACTGGAATTTTTATAATAAAGCCAGTGCTGATTGTGGCTGCATTGAGTGTATACACTGCTAAGTCTATTTTCAAAGAAAAAGAACGTCCTTAAAGCCCTTCATAGTATCGAGATTATTTTTGTAATTTACTTAAAATGTTATTTTTTGTATGAAAATAAAAGATACAATCAACTTGCCTGTCCCAACTTCACATTTCATAGATGAGTCTACAATAAAGCCGTCAAGTTATCTGAATTCCAAGAAAACAATATTTTAGACAATTTCCATCTTTTACCTGGAGTTTGAAGTAGTTTTATTTCCCAACGAACACTTCATGATGCAGAAATGTTATAAAACCATTATATTTCAGATGCTTTGCTTGAGCCAAAAATACTAATTTTTCAGAAAAAAGTAGAGAAACTTTGGAGACTATGCCCAGTGACCTGTTCATATTAAAAATATTCAGTTAAGCCACTGTAACTAGTGGCTCCACTCCATGATCTGTTCACTTCCTTAAAAACAATAGTAAGTGAATCGGACATGGTGGCGCACACCTGTAATCCCAGCGCTCGGGAGGCGAGAGGCTGAGACAGGAGGATTGCTGTGAGTTTGACACTGGCCTGGGGGCTACAAAAGTGAGCACAAGAACAGGCCAAACTATAAACCAAGACCCTGTCTCAAAAAAAAAAAAAAAAAAAGTATTGTCATAGTTGTGAGGTGATTCAGTTATTCCCAAGAGGGAAATGTAATAGATTTATTTTAAAATATTCCCAAGAACTATCTTCTAGACCACTGGACTTAAGAGTCATAACCTGCACTGTACATCACAGCTCAAGCACAGTGGAGTAATCCCTCGCCACCAGTCATGTCCTAAAAAGCTGTTCAGCTAAAACTGAAATTAAGATACAAAAATGATAAAGACTACACAAGTGACATGGGTTTATTAACATACAGTATTTGTGGAAGTTACCTGTTTCCAAAACAGTATATTTCATTTGCCTTTATTTCACTTTGCCACATCTTAAGATATAGAAAGGCAAGCCCCGGCATATTCGCAATGATGCTGACTTAATTTTCCAGGCCTATACTGAATGAGGGTAAAATACCTTCTTTAAACTGCTACATAAACATTTTATAATCCTACATGAACAAGAATGATAAAGATCTGGTCTTTTAAGGTGAGTGAGCTGAACAATTTATCTTTTAAAATAGATATATAAACAAAAAAGTTCTCAATCATTATGGAACTAGATAAATGAGGTAGTGAATACAATATACACAGCCAAATGCCTGATTTCAAAAGCCATTTTTCTAAGTAAGTTTTTTACAACTTCTAGTGTTATGTGTGTACCAACAAACACCCCATGCCAAGATTACTGGAGTAAACACTATTATCCATGAAAAATACTTTAACATTACTAGAATGTTAAAAATATTCACTGTTAAGCCACTGTAACTAGTGGCTCAACTAAGTGAATCGGACATGGTGGCACACACCTGTAAATAGCTACAAGCACCAATTACTAACCAGTGACCTTAGTAAGGATAGCAAGTAATCCAGAAGAGCAGGTGACCCAAACAAAAAAACTGCTCATGGGTTAAAAATTCACAGAACTTCATCTGTATTCAGCCTTGTGTCTGGTATACACATCACAACATGACAATCCATCTATTCTTCTGTTTCTGATCACCCAGAAATAGAAGAACTTTGCGGGGGGATTACACTTGCAAGTAATAGTACCAAGTATAGTCAAGGGAGAACACTATCAGCCACCAAACATACTGACCAGAAATTAAAGGAGAGTAACTGAAAACATCAGAAGGGAAGTGCAATTAAAAGGGTGAAACAACTAGCTCAGGTACTCGGCAATCTTTTTATCTTTTTGCTACATACATGGACCTCTTTCCTTACAAGGAATAAGTACAGTTTTGCAATAAAAACTGACAACTCACACCAGATAATTGCTCACCGGACAAAAACAAATATTGCTATATAGTTCAGAAAATAATGCAACCAGTTATAATTTAATCTAGATACAGGTACTTTATTTACAAATATTTAGATTAATAGCATTTTGTTACATCAAATGAAGAGTACAGCAGTCTGAATAAATCCTTCTGTCACAAAAACAATAAGACCCACTGTAATTAACTTTGGGAATCAGGGTATTGCACCTAAACAAGCCGAAGTCTTCAGTTTGTGATCGCTACCGATATATCCCAATGGATGGTTTGTTCTGTAAATATATACACACACCAGCAGGTCATGGTCCCTGGGCAAATCCCTAGTGATGCAACAGTGTAAGCAAAATGGATCACTGTCTTTAAAAGATCATACTGATCTACTCCAGGAATCTTATTTTTAAAAAAGTTAAAGACAAAAATAAAGATGAGTCCACAAACCAACCAAATCCTGTTTTTCTGCACATTCCAGTTTTGGCTTTATTTAACATTGACTATACAATATTCTGGAACTACATGTTTATAACCCAGAAAGATGTAATTTTTTTAGTGTCTGTAACAAGGGATTTTAAGGGTGTATTTTAAACACAGCAGTTGAACTAACTGCATTTTATAAGATATGCTCAGAATTACCTGTCCTACATCTCAGATATCTTCTCAATTTCCAGCCAATCAACAGAAATGAACTTAGTACAACATATGTTTGTTGTCTAAAGAAGATTGTTTCTCTTGCAATGCATATTCTTCAAGTGGTCAAACCACCTAGTAAAAGGTATAACTTATCAGCACAAACACTGACACCATTAGAAACACTTTCCCTTTTACAAAACAATTTATGCCAACGTGACATAAAATAGCCCCTCATACCAACACAAGGGATAACCTTGGTTATTTCACTATAGTGTTAAAAATGCACAACTTAAAATCCCTGAACCGCAGACCTGGGGTTCTGGCTATCTGGTTCAGAATCTGACCATTCCAAGAAGAGAAAGGTATAAAAGCTTAAAATGTGCAATAATAAACCCAGCCTTTTTTCCTTTTCTATACAGTAAGGCAAGAATGCAGCCTGTAATGCAAAACGTATACAAAAGAGAAAAGCAGGTTAGCACATTGCCAATTGCACAGAAAATCAGCAGGTAAGCCACAGTGCAAAGATGGAACAGAATCTGCTAGTGTTATGCGCCGCCGCCAGCTCTTTCCAACACAACATCTCCAAACACTGCCAGCACCACGGGTGAAGCCTTTACTACCTGTGCAGTGCAGTTGTATCTATCTCCTTGTGTGAAATGGGAGGGAGGAACATGGTCACATACAGGTCATACTGTACAAACTGGTTTTTTATACTGTTCCAATGCCAGTAATCAATTTATTTTCTTCATTAAAATAATATACACAGAATGTTGTTAGTTCGGTTCCTTCAAATTTTATACATATTTACTTTTTGTTAAAAGAGAAAAGGATAAAAGGTGTAAAAAAAAAAAAGCTATTAAGCACAAGAGAAAAGATAAATTGATATTTTTCCCTGTGCAAGGCTAAAACAGAAGCTAATATGAAAATGCCACCCCCACAATGGAGTTTAGCCAACAAAAACAAAAGCAAGTACAGAATCCCTTCTCTACCATCAGAAGTCATTTCACAGCTAAGAACTTATTAGCTACAACAGACATACTTGTACTGTTAAATATGGGAGAAAAGGCCAGAGAGATCAAATTAAACCGTACAGTAAGACAAAGCCTTGCAAAGGAGGGAGGGTAAAATCATCAAGTCCAGCCTCAGTGCTCAGTTTAAATCAGATATTGTGGCATACCTATCACGAGGACAATCATGGGGGGAAAAAAGTCAAGATTTACCATGCAGGAGAGATTACTCTACTTGCCTTTGATAGCCTGATTACATCTAGTTGTTTAGCAGTTTAGTATTGTTAAACTGTTTTTACAACAGAGTTTTTTCTTTTCTTTTTTAATTAAACCCAGTAAGATGTACAGAAGACAATGAGGCAGTAAAAAGTACTGCTTCCAACAGATAGAGGTGAAAGGTCAAATGAGGGGCCACAGCAAAGAGGTCACTAGCAGCCACAGCCTTCTCTTTGAGGTTGGGGTTCACTGGTTAGCCGGCCTCCCTGTGGGGCTGAGGGTTTGTGTTGTACGCCAGACTCAGCAGCATTCAGATCCAGACTTCCGTCCTGAATGTTCTGATAGATTTTCTTGGCAGCCTCCAGGAAAGCATCTTCTACGTTCTCTCCCCTAAGAGGCAAAAGGTAACTTTATTCATGAACCATGGCTTTCTGCAAAAAATAAGATATTATACACTGACCTGCTAACCTTTAGTCAATTGTCATGATGTCTTCAACTTAGCCACTGTTATCTAATAAGAGATTACCAGAAGACTGAGCTATGAGAGTAATATGGGAAAATTTTGATGGAAAGCTTAGGAAAATAGTACTAAAAACTGTTTCTACAAACCTCGTCTGGATAGTTACATGTGCTAATCATTAAAATGCTGTACGTTAACATATACCATGGTAAGTGCCATTTCACAAACAGACTAGGTTCTCCAAACAGAAATGTAACCTCTCTAAACATGCTGCACAGGACTCCAGCACTGGCTCTGATCAGCCAGGCACGAACCATGTTGCTTTTATCATGTTAGGGTGACACAGTCATGTTTAGCAACATTCACACTTCAGTTCTCCTGGGACTAAACAAAAACAGATCTGAGAAGGGACCGAGGACATAATGCCTGCCTGGCAAGTGCAAGGTCCTGAGTTCAATTCCCAGAACCACACACACACACACACACACACACACACACACACACGCAAAATGCCAAGATGCAACTGGGGAACTAAAAGTGTTGTAACAGACACAAAGTGAAACAACAAAAAACAGGTTAGTCTCCCCTCACCACAGCACAGACTTTTGTCCCAACAAATAAAGAAATCTGACTGGAAACAGTAGAGGTCCAATAATAGACAGGGAAGAACAATTAGGAAATGCTTATTATACTTCTAACTGGACATTTCATTAAGTCATGCTTTTTGACATAATCAGAAATGTATGAACAGGACAGCCAGCCTTGAGCCCCAAATGTCAAACTTGACCTCAGTTGTGAAAGTCAAACACTTTTGAAATATAGTTTCAATTATTAACCTAGTTATCAGTGGGCATAATCAAAGTACAATGATTAAAAAGCAAAAATTCACATTGTTTTGAAATGTCTTTGCTTACTGTTCTTCCTGCGTAAGCACATATAATATACACTGCACATCTGTTACATGTCATACAGATGGTTCAACTTTGAACAACTGAATATAACTGATCTGTATTTTAGCCATACTTACGTTTTTGCACTTGCTTCAAGGAACAATAAGCCTAAAAATAAAATTCAAACTATAATTAGGACATTTCAAATGGGCATTCTCTTCAGTTACTCTGAATAGGTTCCCATCAGCTGCCAGTATTTTTACAATAGTATTTTATGAGGGGCCGGCGAGATGGTTCAGTGGTCTAAAGCGCCTGCTTAGGAGGGCTCAGGCGACTGCGGGGACTGCAGTTTGATCCCCGGCACCACATGCTGCGCCAGCGCCACCACCAGGGCAGGCTGAGCCAGCCACAAAATGAATAAATAAAGAAACAAACAAACACAACAAGCAAACAAATAAATAAATAAATAAAATTTAA
>PVKN010019031.1:0-16563 GCA_004027915.1 Capromys pilorides | reverse complement strand
GGATCAGCGAGATAGCTCGGCAGTTTAAAGTGCCTGCTTAGGCAACCACAGGGACCACGGTTTGATCCCCAGCACCACATGCTGTGTCAGCCCCACTCACAGGGCAGGCTGAGCCTGCCATAACATAAATAAAGTTTAATATATGTTTGTTTGTTTTTACCAAGATGGCATTGAAGGCAGAGAAGGAAACCCCTGCCTCTCCCAAAGCTGAAGCCAAAGCAAAAGCTTTGAAGGCCAAGAAGGCCATGCTGAAAGGCATTCACAGTCACAAAAAGAAGACACAAAAGTCACCTACCGTCTGCCATCCAAGACACTGCGGCTCCGGAGGGAGCCCAAGTACCCTCAGAAGGGCACCCCCAGGAGAAACAAGCTTGACCACTATGCCATCATCGAGCTCTCCCTGAGCACAGTCAGCCATGAAAAAGACTGAGGACAACAACACACTCATGGGGCTGGGGAGATAGCTCAGCAGAATAAGCACTTACCTGGCAAGCGCAAGGGCCTGAGTTTGATCCCTGCTACTGCAAAACAAAACAAAACAAAACAAAACAAAACAAAACAACCTACTCGTGTTCACTGTGGATGTCAAGGCCAATAAGCACCAAATCAAACAAGCTGTAAAGGAGCTCTACGACATCAATGTTGCCATGGTCAATACCCTAATAAGGCCTGATGGAGAGAAAGCATCTGTTTGACTGACTCTTGATTATGATGCATTGAATGTTGCCAACAAAATTGGGATCATCTAAACTGAGTCCAGCTGGCTAATTCTAAATATACACTTTTTTCCCAGTAAAAATAAATAAAATAGGGCTGGTAAGATGGCTCAGTGGTCGAGAGCGCCTGCTTAGGCAAGCTTGGGTAGCCACAGGGTCTTCGGTTCGATCCCCAGCACCACATGCTGTGCCAGCCCCACCCCCAGAGCAGGCTAAGCCGGCCAGAACACAAATAAATAAATAAATGAGGTTTAAAAAAATAAAATAAACTTTAAAAAATGGATGTAGTAGTACAAGTCTATAATCCCAGGTCTCTGAGAAGCTAAGGCAGGAAGATCACACGTTTAAATAACTTTGTGACTTACTGAAGCACACACTCTCTCTCCATATATATATATATATATATATATATATATATATATATATATATTTTTTTTTTTTTTTTTTTTTTTTTGTGAGAATATATTTATGGGGGAAAGAAAGCTTCTGTCCAAGAAAGGGACTGAAGAGGGGCTAAGTAAATACAATCATTTACTTAGTTATTTAGTATAAGGTCTTGCTACACAGCTTGGACTCATAGTGATCCTTCAGTCTCAGCCTCCTCAGTGCTAGGATTACAGGCATTTGTGTCAACAAATCTGGTTCCAGGCCAGCACGGCATGTGCTACTCAAGATCGAACTTAGGTCCTTGCACTTGTCAGGCAGGTGCTCAGACTGCCAAACTATCTCCTCATCTCCAAGACTCTCAAAATTAAAAAAAAAAAAGTGCTGGGGATGTAATTCAGTTCAAAGGCCCCAATTCACAAAAACAATTAAAAATACTGGGCTTCAGGACATAGCTCAGTGGTAGAGTGGTCATTTAGTATTTGTGAGTCCCCTGGTTTGAAGCCCAGTGCTATAAAGAAGTTACTAGAATAAATTAGAGAAAAAGATTAGAGGAAAAAAAAAAGGAAAAGAAGACTAGAAAGTGTTATGGGTTTTTAAACAGAGGCCAGACCAGAGTTCAAATTAGAATTTAAATTTGAGCCTTTAATACCGAGCTCGGGGCCTTCCTGACTTCAACTCACACAAGAGAGAAGACAGAGAAGCGCTGAGTGACAGAGAACAGGGTTTTTATATCGAAACTATTTTTTATTTAACCTACTAATTAACTAGACAATAGATTGAGCACAGTATCCAGATGAACTTTGAGTTTTAGCAAAACAAAATCATTAGCTATATATGCAGATCACCAGGCCTAAACTCGACTATCACCTACTACAGAGGGGCTGATTGTTTTAGGCACATCAACATGAGTCACTCTAGCCTAAGTCATTACAATAGGCACATTCTGACCCAAGGTCATTTACCTTTGGTCTATACAAATACAATGCTCTTTTTGCTAAAAATAGTTATAAAAAGACCTCATCAGCCTTAGGAGAAACTTCTTGTACATGAGGGCTTGAAGTTGTAATTTTTAATGTACCCTATTACTAATTCACAAGGAAGTTATCTTGGTGAGTCTGAAACTGAAAGCTTAGCAGGCTATTATAGAGAGAAGGGGCCAGGGATATAGCTCAGTAGAATAAGTACTTGCCTGGCAAATGTAAGGACCTGAGTTCAATCCCTGGTCTTCCCCCCCCACCACCCCCCCAAAAAAAAAGATTAGAAAGAAAAATGACATTTGACTTCTAAGGTCTTTCTCAGCATCTGCTCAGTTCACAAAGCACATAGTTGGTATCTGAGGAATATTTTGTTTTTTCGGCTGGCTCAGGCTTCCTTAACAGTGGATTTGGGGATCAAACTACCGGACCCTGTGCCTGACAAGAATTTCCACACAGGTGCTTTAACCACTAAGCTAACTTAAAAGCTACCTGGTATCTGAGGAATATTTAGGCCACATTGCTGATGCCTAAAAAGCGGGGAGGGCTAGAGAGCCTGACTAGAGTTGGGGACACCCCTCTAAATGGGTTCCTGAGTCTTACCCAATAATGGCCCCACTCTCCCAAAGACCCCATCATGCAATAAACCTAAACGGTGGCCTCCTGGAAGGTTGGCCTTCCCTCTCTCTCAGGATACTGTACCTGGGCACTATCTTTTTGTCTTCTCTCCTAACTTCCCTTTGGCCTGAGCTGGGCTTCATGCCTAATTCCGATAGCTTTTGCTTTTGTTTGTGGGTCTGCTTGGTGTATGTTTGCATGTGTGTCTATGGAGTATAAAATTCTTATTTTATTTTATTTATTTATTTATTTGCTTGTTGTATTTGTTTGTTTGTTTCTTTATTTATTTTGTGGCTGGCCCAGCCTGCCCTGGTGGTGGGGCTGGCACAGCATGTGGTGCCGGGGATCGAACCGCAGTCCCTGCAGTTGCCTGAGCTTTCCTAAGCAGGCGCTTTAGACCACTGAACCACCTTGCCGGCCCTTTTTTTTTTTTTTTTTTAATTTTATTTATTTATTTATTTGTTTGTTTGCTTGTTGTATTTGTTTGTTTCTTGGAGTATAAAATTCTTGCCCAGTTCAGTTAAGCTCTAATAGGATTCAAATGCAAAAAGTAAAAAGCTGGGCCAGCAATGGCTCAGTGGTCTAGAGCGCCTGCTTGGGCAGCCACAGGGACTGCGGTTCGATCCCCGGCACCACATGCTGCGCCAGCCCAACCCCCAAGGCAGGCTGAGCGGGCCAGAACACAAATAAATAAATAAACGAGGTTTAAAAAAAATAAATTAAAAAAAAAAAGTAAAAAACTGCAAATCTCACCTCTACCACAAGCCTGTCCTGCTCACCAGGACCTTTGCTGTTACTGTCTTCCTAGATTCAGGTCTTTTGCACAGCAATATACACAGTTTTACTGTATAGTGCTGGGGATCTAACCCAGGGCCTTTGCATATCCCCAGATCTTTTAAAATTTTTTATTCTGAAACAGGGTTTCACTACATTGCCCAGATTACGCTCCAACTTGCAATCCTCCTACCTTAGACTTCCATAGAAAAGAATTTATACTGCATTTATTTATTTATATCTTGTTTTCCTCACCAGGTATCACACATTTGTTTTTACAGGATCATGGTGCTCCTGATAATCTGTATCTACTTACCTACATAAGAACCAACACAAATACATACAACTAGATTTAAGGCTGTGTTTGATTAGCAAGGAGTCTGTCTTCAACTACAAATCAAAAACAAGTCAGTACGGTGGTGCAAGCCTATAATATTTCCAACACTCTAGAAGCTGAGGAAGTAGGTTCACAAACTGAAACCCAGCCTGGGACTCAATGAGGCCCTGTCTCAAGATGAAAAGGGCTGGAGTTGTAACTTAGTGTTCAGGCCTGGGGTTCAATCCCCAACCCTCCATAAAAAAAAGAAAAAAAAAAAATCAGAGGCTGGGCGTGGTGGAACACCCCTATAATCCCAGCACTTGGGAAGCTGAGGATGGAAGATGGGTGTGAGTTCGAGACCAGCCTGTCGGATAAGAAATTAGCATCTCGGGGCTGGCAAGATGGTTCAGTGGTCTAAAGCGCCTGCTTAGGAAAGCTCAGGCAACTGCAGGGACTGCGGTTCGATCCCCGGTACCACATGCTGCACCAGCCCCACCACCAGGGCAGACTGAGCCAGCCACAAAATAAATAAATGAAGAAACAAACAAACACAACAAGCAAACAAATAAAATAAAAATTAAAAAAAAATTAGCATCTCAAGAAGCAGAGAGCAATAAACAAAGCCCAGGGACAGCTGTAAACTGTTACTGGGAATTCCTGGAAGCTGGGATTCAAGGAGGCACATAACAGTTTATCCTGATGGCTCTTTGTTGTCTCCTCCCTTGCTTGGGATGTTAATGGTTGTCTCCTCCCCTGCTCGTAAAGTTTTAAATTAGCATTTGTGTGAACCTAGTGATAGGGAAAAGGTGGAAGTCAATAGAGAATGCAGTCCTCACGTGATCTCGTGCACTAGCCCAAAATAAAGCTGAGATGCTCTGGGAGTTCTGGGCTCACTTTGAGAGACACAAGTCTCAGTGAGATCTCTGAGCAAAATTCATCAGGTCTTCTTGTCATTTCTTTTGGCACCAACTCTTAACATACAACACCAGCCTGGCCTACAAAAGTGAGGTTGAGGCCAGCCTGAACCGCATAGCCAGACCCTGTCTCAAAAAGACAAAATCAATCAATCAATCAGAAACATGACACTTACCTAGGATATCTGAAAATATCTGTAATAACTTCTGATGCTTAAAAGGACATTCTTATGCAACAATTTTTCATCTCATCAGATGGGTGAACCCCTTGGCCCATTTAAATAAATCCAAAATGCTATATACCTGTCAATTAGGCAGCATCTCTGTTTCAGTTGGAGTAACTGGTCTGACAGGCTGAAGCTGTCTCTCCTTACCCTAGAAGTGCCACAGGCAAAGGCAGTCACTCCACCAGCAGGACAGAAAGTAAGAAATTAAAAGCTGTCTGCAGGGCTCTGCTCAGTTTCGTTCTGCAAAGCCAGGTCCCCCCGGGAGCACACGTCCTCAGAACCTTGATTGTACACTGCTTTTGCTTCTCTCAGGGACAGAGGCTGGGAGGTGGGGTGGCAGTGGACCTGGTCCTTTTCTCAAAAGTCACGCTGTGTGGAAGCATCCTGCCTCATGCTCATCTTGACGTCATGAACACATGCAAATGGCATGTCTGCACATGATAGGCAGGAGTGGGCTTTTTTGTTTTGTTTGTGCAGGCGTGTCTTGATGTTGCTCTCAAGAGCAGCAGAAAGGAAGGGTTGGTAACACTGTAACTAAACAAAGAGATTATAAAGGTGGACAGCTGGATGGAGGGCCAATGTCCAGGGAGGGACACTTCAAGTGTCAAGCAAGGGAGCAAGGGAGGACAGGAAGGCAGAAGGCGCATGAGAAGGAATATGGGGCAAATCTGAACAGCCAGTGCCCCAGATCTGGGCCTTCAGCAGAGAGATGGAACAGGATGACTGGTCTGGTCTGGCAGCATCCAGAGCTGGCAGCAGAGGAGTTTTCCTTTTTTTTTTTGTACCAGGAATTGAACTCAGGACATTGTGCTTGCCAGGCAGATACTGTGTCACGCTGAACTATATCCTTGGACCCAGAAGTTTTTCAAGCTACCACTGACCTGAAGGATACAGCAGCCCATGATTAAGAGGTGCTAGGGTATGGCTCACAGGTTCAGAGCTTGCGTACCACGCTCAAGGCCTGGGGTTCCATCCTCAGCACCACAAAAGAAACTAAACACTTGAAGGTTAAAGTAAGATAAACGCAAGGGGCTGGGAAGATAGCTCCGTGGCACAAGTGACTGCCTGGCAAGTGCAAGGTTGGGGGTTTGATCCCAGGTTCTGAAAAAAAAAAAAAAAAAAAAAAAAAAAAAAAAAAGATAAACACACAGACTTATATATTAAAATTTGTTTTAATTTGTATAATAAAAGGGAATACTCTACTGAAATAGTAACTCATCTGGATCTTCTTGTATAATGCAATATTCTTCCACTGAAGTCTGACAATTTTGAGGCCAGCAACTCTTCTCACATGTGTAAACTAGAATTGTTCCAAATTCCACCAAAAGATCTGAAAAATGTAACATGTTCTGAATTTAGGAAAGAAAACATTAAAAGATACGCTAACAATGTGAACATTCACGCAGTGGATAGAGCACAGAATCGGAACAAGAGAGCTTGGGTTCAAATCCAGCTCTATCACCTGGAATACTTTATCCTACCTCTGTAGGATAAAAACAGTATTGTCAGCACACCTGTTATCCCAGCACTGAGAGAAGCTTTACAGGGAGATTGCAAGTTCTAATTCTCCCTGAATAACTTAGCAAAATCCTGTCGCAAAATAAAAAATAGAGCTGGGGCTGTACCTAGTGGTGCATGGCTATAATCCCAGTACTCCAGGAGGGTGTGGCAGGAGGATTACATACTGGAGCCCAGCCTGAGCAATTTAGCAAGACCCAGTCTCAAAGTCAAAAATATAAAAGGGCTGGTGATATAGCACAGTGTGAAGGCCTGGGCACAATACTCAGCACACCTACATGCACATGCACACACACAAAAGCACACAAAAGTTGGAGATGTAGCTCAGCAGTATACCACCATGGGTTAGTACCTGAAAACAAAACAAAACAAAAAACCCATAACAATGTATCATTTCAAATCATTAGGACAGCTACCATTAAAAACAGTCATGTACAACTGTAATCTACCTACTTTGGAGACTGAGGCAGAAGAAACATAAATTAGCTGGGCCTGGTGGCACACACCTGTAAATCCAGCACTTGGGAGGCTGAGGCAGAATGATCAGTGCAAGTCTGAGACCAGCCTAGGTTACAAAAGTGAGCTCAAGGCCAGCCTGAACTGCATAGTGAGACCCTGTCTCAAAAAGACAAAAAAAAAAAAAAAAAAAAAAAAAAAAAAAAAAAAAAAAAAAAAAAAAAAAAAAAAAAAAAAAGGAAATATAAGTTAGAATCTTTGTTGGACAATTTAACAAGTCTCTGTTGCAAAATAAGAAATAAAAAGGGTTGGAGGTATATCTCTGTGATAGAGCATGTCTGAGGCCCTGGGTCCTATCCTCAATATAACAAAGGGAAAAAAATAAAAGCCTGTGGTTCAAGCTACTCAGAAGGTGAAACAGGGGCCGGCGAGATGGTTCAGCGGTCTAAAGCGCCTGCTTAGGAGGGCTCAGGCAACAGCGGGGACTGCAGTTCGATCCCCGGCACCACATGCTGCGCCAGCGCCACCACCAGGGCAGGCTGAGCCAGCCACAAAATGAATAAATAAAGAAACAAACAAACACAACAAGCAAACAAATAAATAAATAAATAAAATTAAAAAAAAAAAAAGAAGGTGAAACAGCAGGATTCCTTGAATCAAGGAGTTTATGCCCAACCTAGGCAACAAAGCAAGACCCTGTCTCACAATAAAGGAACACAACATAACTATCATAGGAATAAAAAATATAATTGTAGCAAGATGGAATTACTATGTATTACTATAGAACAATTACACTTGAGGACACATTCAAGCGAACTGAACATGCGTTTTTCTTTCCTTCAATCATTTTTTTTTCAGACAGGGTCTTTTTACTAAGCAGTTCAAGCTGGCCTTGAGCTCACTTTTGTAGCTCAGGCTGGTCTTGAACTCACACCGATCCTGATCCTCCTGCCTCAGCCTCCCAAGTGCTGGGATTACAGGTGTGCGCCACCACGCCCAGCCCATAAAAATCACCCTAGGATTTTTTTTGTTTTTGGAACTGGAGAGTGAACTCAGGACCTTGTGCTTGCCAGGCAGGCACTTGTGCTCCTGAGCTATCTCCCCAGCCACTTTTCCTTCAATCTTTTTGAGACAGAATCTCACTATGCAATTTAGGCTGCCCTTGAGCCCACTATGTAGCCTGGACAGGTCTTCAACTTGCAATGATCCTCCCACCTCAGCCTCACAAGTGCTGGGATTGGGCCGGCGAGATGGTTCAGTGGTCTAAAGCGCCTGCTTAGGAAGGCTCAGGCAACTGCTGGAGTGCGGTTCGATCCCCGGCACCACATGCTGCGCCAGCGCCACCACCAGGGCAGGCTGAGCCAGCCACAAAATAAATAAAGAAACAAACAAACACAACAAGAAAACAAATAAATAAATAAAATTTAAAAAAAAAAAAAAAAAAAAAAAAAAAAAAAAAAAAAAAAAAAAAAAAAAAAAAAGAACCCTTTTTTTTTTTTTTTTTCCCAGTACCAGGAATCAAACTTGGGACCTTGCACTTGCCAGGCAGGTATTTTCCAAGCTCAAAAGTAGGATCTGTTTTTATTATCTATTTGTTTAGCGGTACCGGGGACTGAAATCATGAGTTTGCACTTGCTAGGCAGGCGCTTATTCTACTGAGCTATCTCCCTATCACCAAAAGCAGGCATCTGAAGAGGTATCTGTACATTCATTTCACAGTGGCACTGTTTACCATACATAAAAGCAAAGAAGAAAGTGTCTCTGAACACACATATGTACAGTAGAATATTGTTCAACATTAAGTATAACAAATTCTAACATAAAACAACATGGTTGAACCTTGAAGATAAAATGCTAAATGAGGCAAACCAGTTCACAAGGGCAAATATTCCATGATTTTACTTATTTGAAGTATCTAGATGTAGAAATTGTTCATAGGAACAGAAAGTGGAAGAGTGGTAGCCAGAGGGAAGGTGAAGCCGGAAATTATACTTTTGTTGTTGTTTTTGTGTAGTACTGAGGTCAGCCCTGCACAATGAGATACACTCCCAGCCTTTGAGAAGTTCTTTTTTTTTTAATGTATCTGGTACAGGGTCTCACTATACAGCTCAGATTCATAGTGATCCTGTTTCTAGCCTCCCCAACATGGGATGATAGGTATGAGCCACCACAGCCAGCCTCAGTGGTAGCTCAGGGTGCACTGGGTGGGGGCGGGGCTGGTGCTGCCTGTGCTGCCACACATCCAGCCCCATCTAAGGAGTCCCCCTTCCTTTTCCCCAAGTTGGTTTTTCTTTTTTTTTTTTTTTTTGCAGGACCGGGGTTCAAACTCATGACCTTACACTTGCCAGGCAGGCACTTGTGCCTTGGAGCCATCTCCCCTGCCCTCCCCAAGTTTGAAATGGCCAAAGAACATGTATTTTAGGCCAGGCCTCTTGGCACGTTTGTAATCCCAGCACTTGCAAGGCTGAGGCAAGAGGATGAGCAGGACTTCAAGGCCAGCCTGTATTACATTGTGAGACCCTATCTCCAAAAACAAAACAAAGCAAACACTATTAAAAAAAATTTATGCTTTAAGAAAATATTCAGGACATTGAATAAAAATAATATAATATTCAGCACTACTAAAGTACACACTTTATTTTTTATGTGTTTAGTACAGGGTCTACAGGGTCACACTACACAGATCGCAGTAATCCTGCTTTTCAGCCTCCCAGTGCTGGGATTACAGGTGCGCATAAACAAGCCCAGTCTCAATCACTGCCTCAGCGTACCCAAGGGGTGAGGCTAACATGGCAGGCCAGGGATGAGAACCTCTAAGCCCTGCGTCTGCCTAAGCAGGTGCTTTAATCTAATGAGCTATCTGGCTGGCCTTATACAGTTTAAAATAATGAAAATGGTAGTATTTTGGAAAATGATAAATTTCATAAATATTTTTTCTTTTTGATTTTGATGGAAGAGGTAGAACCCAGGACTCATACACACTAGCAGGCATTCTACACTGAGCTATACTCCTAGCCCTTATGCTTTTCTTTTTGTGGTACTGAGATACCAAGCCTAGCTACCCTATGCACTTCTTAGAGATTTACCCACTCGCTTATTTATTTAATTTGGTGCAGGGTCTCGCTATGTAGCTCAGACTCAGAGTGATCTTCCTGTCTCAGCCTCCCCAACATTGGGCTTACAGGAATGCGCCTCCACACCTGGGGAACCAGACTGGCATGGCATGCAGTACCAGGGATCAAACCCAAGTCCTTGAGCTTGCCAGACAGGCACTTTAGATAGTTGAACTATCTCCCCAGCCCTGTACTTTTTTTGTTTTGGTACAAGGAATCAAACTCAGGGCTTTACACTTACCAGGCAGATGCTGTCTCTGAGCTATATATCCAGTCCTGCATTTTTAAGCACATTAAAAACAAAAAATGGGCTGGGGAGATAGCTCAGTAGAATAGGCGCTTGCCTGGCAAGTGCAAGGGTCTGAGTTCAATCCCTGGTTTTGCCAAAAAAAAAAAAAAAAAAAGTTGCAGAAAATTCCCAGGAAGCAAAACAAATATCAAAGAAAAACAAAAAAGAAAACAAAATTTTATGTGTATGTACCAACTCTTCATGATTAATATTATCATTATATATAGCAAATATGTATTAATAAGGCTTCTAAAAAAAAGAAAATACAGGCTTCAAATAGAAAATCACTTATCTGAGTATCAGAAGTTTGAGTAATGATGAAACAAGGAAGATGGACAGGGCTATGGGTATAGCTCAGTGGGAGAAGCTTGGAGTCTGATCCCTAGTATGTGTGAGCGCGCACATACATGCACACACACAAAAGGATGAAGAAAGGAAAAAAACAATTATTTTTAGGGCCAAGGAGACAGCCCAGTGGCATAAATGGCTAGATAGCATGCACAAGGTCTTGGGTCCTGAGTTCAGTCCTTAGAACTACCCTCCCCCCACTCAAAAAATCATTTTAAAAAAACTGAGTTTCTGGGGCAGGGGAGATAGCTCAGTGGAACAAGCACTTGTCTGGCAAACTCAAGGTCCTGAGTTCAATCCCTGATACAACCAAAAAAAAAAAAAAAAAAAGTTTCTGGTGGTTGTGGTATATGCCTATAATCCCAGTACAGTACTTGGAAGGCTGAGGCAAGAGGATTTGTCAAGCTCTCAGTCCCCGAAAGAAAATGGAAAAGGTAATATAAAGTCAAAATCCAGATCAAGGAGCGAGTCTCATTCCCATTCACCTGTACCTATACCATCCTCAAAGGCTCAGTCTGTATCCCCTCCACCAAGAAAAGCCTTTTTTCTACATCTTGTGCAAGGTCAAGGTCCGGAAGGTACTCCTGAGATTACTTCAGAACTCTGGGCACACTATTATGGAACACTTTCCTGCTTGCTTAGGCAGTTACTCTTCCATGTTTGTACGTGGAGGATCTCCCGAGAGCAGGGGCACACAAAAATTTGATTTGTGGTTCATGGCAGGTAGAAGTTAGCAAAGGGAGGAAAGGACCTTAGCTGTTTCTTTCTGCCCCTTTCATATCCTAGCCAGGCTACCCGGATAGGGTGGTACCAAACCAGCCAGTGGACTTATTTAATAACCACGCACCCTTAATTCTAGCATAGCAACATAAGTCGATCACACATTCTAGATTCAGCCACCTCTGAAAAAGTCTCACTTATGACTGCATGAGGTTTTGGGGAGACACGTAAACACAAACCATAACAGGACCCAAAAAGGATCATGGGACTTTTATCTTTATATGCTAACTTGCCTCAGGTATTTTGTTATGGTAATGTGATGCTGGACCAAGACAATGTATTACTTTTATTATAAAAATGTTAGTACCAGGTATGATGGTACACACTGGTGGAGGCTGAGGAAAGAGGATCATTGTGAATTTGAGGTTAGCTTGGGCTATGCAGTGAGTTCAAATCCAACCTGAATGCACAGTGAGCCTCTGTCTCAAAAAAAATCAAACCAAACCAAACCAAAAAAACAACCCAAACAAACAAACATAACTATTAGAAAACAAGCTATTTCTTTTTCTTTTTTTTAATGAAATGAGGTATCAATCATGATGCCCAGGCTGGCCTCAAGCTATCTTCTAGCCTCAATCATTTAAACTGGCAGAATGATAGGCACACACTACTATGCCCAGCTAAGTAAATTTTTTTTTTGGACTTTTTAAATTGTCTTTATTTTTTAAAATTTTTATTTATTTCTTTATTTTTTTGTGGGACCAGGGATCAAACTCAGACCTTGCACTTGCCAGGCAGGCACTTGTGCCACTGAGCTATCTCCCTGACCCCTAAATTTTACTTTATTTTATTTTTCTGTATTTATGGCAGGTCTACAGGGTGTTCAGCATCTCACTTAGTTCGGACTTACAGTGATTCTTCTGTTTATAGCCTCCCAAGTGCTGGGATTACAGGTATACCACCACACAAAGTCTCAATCAGCTCTCTCAGCAAGCCACAGGGGCGGGAATGGCACCACCAGAGATCTAACCCTGGCTGCACTCTGCCTAAGCAGGCACTTTAGTCTACTGAACTATCAAGCTGCTCCCTCTCCCCGCTTTTTTTCGGACTTTTTTGAAACGGTTTTGCTATGCAGTTCAGGCTGGCCTTGGGCTCATTTTGTAGCCCAGGCTGTTTTCAAACCTGCAATGACCCTCCCGCCTCAGCCTCCCAAGTGCTGGGACTATAGGCATGCACCACCACACCCAGATCCAGCTAAGTAATTTCTTATTTAAAATTGTTTTTAGTGTTTTAAGATAGTTTCGCTCTGTAATTCAGGCTTGCCTTGAGCTCACTATGTGCCCAGGTTGGCCCCAACTTCCAATAATTTTCCTGCTTCACCATCCCAAATGCTGGGATTATAGATGTGCATTACCATGCCTAGCTTAAGCAATTTCTAAGAAATGACAGTATTTTTGTTATATAATAATTATGTATAATAAGTATGATAAAAAATTAAAGATAGAAAATAGCTTAGCTTTAAATCAACCTAGGGGCCAGGGAGATAGCTCAGGGGCACAAGTGCCTGCCTGGCAAGTGCAAGGTCCTGAGTTTGATCCCCAGTTCCACAAAGCAAGAAGAAAAAAAAAAAAAAAAAAAAAAAAATCAACCTAAATATGGACTGGGGAGATAGCTCAGTAGAATAAGCACTTGCCTGGCAAGCCAAGCGCAAGGGCCTGAGTTCAATCCCCAGTTCCATAAAACAAACAAACAAACAAATCAACCTAAATAGGTATTAGTGCTTGTCTTGGATTGTTGGGTTTTAAATCTTAAAAAAAAAATTGTTAAATATTCTACAATATGCTATAGTATTTTGTAATTTAAAAAGTCTTCAAGTGCCTGCCTGGTAAGGTACTGAGTTCGATCCCTGGTTCCGCAAAATAAAATAAAATAAAATAAAATAAAATAAAATAAAATAAAATAAAATAAAATAAAATGTCTCTTATTTTAATATAATTCCAAAATAATGCCAGCAATTCACAAACTAAAATTAACAAAGGGCTGCTTACCTGACTTAGCACTTCTGAGCATGCTGACCAGTGCTGGCATAAGCTGAAATTCAAATGTCCTTTGGGCACCACAGTGACCGCAGTCTGGAACCTGAGAGACTTCCGCAGTAGGACGGGTCAGGAAGAGTGGCTCTCCACTCCAGGAATACCTACGAGGGGGAAATGAAAAATTCAAGCAAAGCTATACATGTTTAAGACATACCTCAACAATGAGGCTATCCCCTTACTCTCTTTTATAATTATCATGAACAAAATAAGAGTAAGGGCCAGCCTGATAGCTCAGCAGACTAAAGTGCCTGCTGTGCAGTGGCCGGGTTTGATCCCCAAGGAGCCTATCGCAGCCCCACCCCTGGGGCCCACTGAGAGGGCAATTGAGACTGGGAATGGTGGCACGTGCCTGTAATCTCAGCAACTGGGAGGTTGAAAACAGGAGAATCACCATGAGTCTGAGTCCAATTCACATAGTGAGACCCTGTAGACCTTGTCCTAAATACATAAAAAAGAGGGACAAAGAGAGAGAGGGAGAGGGAGGTAGAGAGAGCGCAAATCAAAGTCCTGAGAAGGCAAAACACTAGTAGCGAGTCTGTAAACTACAGCAAGATGCCTGTAGTCTCCTCAATGCTTGGCTCAGACTCCATGAAGGCACTGAGGCCAATGTACAACTGAATAAAAATTATGAAGCCACAGTAAAATGCAGACCCAGCTCAAGTGCAGATTAAATGAACTGAGGCTGGCCAGATGGCTCAGCACTCTAAAGCACCTGCTAAGGCAGGTGCAGGGACCTGCAGTGCCCGCCCTGCCCCCGGGAGTGCTGAGAGGCACTGAGACTGGATGTGGTGGCGCACGCCTATAATCCCAGCAGCGCTTGAAAGGCTGAAAATAGGAGGATCTCCAGTCTGATCTGTGTAGTGAGATCCTGTACGGCCCTGTACTGAATACATAAAAAATAAAAAGCAGGGGCCGGGGAGATAGCTCTGTGGCACAAGTGCCTGCGTGGCGTGACAAGTGCAAGGTCGTGAGTTTGAACCCCAGTCCCGCAAAAATAAATAAATAAATAATAAAAAACAAATGGACTGACAACACTATGCTACTAGCATTCAGAGGAGCATGTCTTTTTAGGGAATAAATATTTACTCCAGGGTCTACTATTCTTAAGCAGTTTCCAGTCAGTAACAACAAAACAGCTCTTACATATACAAAGCAGAAGGAAACAACCCAGGAAGAAAAGTAATAAACTGGGCGTGGTGGCGCACTCCTGTAATCCCAGCCCTTGGGAGACTGAGGCAGGAATATTGCTGCAAGTTCAAGGTCAGTCTGGGCTACATAGTGAGTTCAATGATAGCCTGAACTATAATACCGAGACCCTACCTCAAGAAAAAGAAAAGAGGGAGGGCAGCAGGCCAGGGATATAGCTCAGCAGCACAGTCCCTATCTAGCAAGTGTGAGGTCCTGAGTTTGATTCCCAGTATCACACACACAAAAGTAATAAAAGAAGACTGAAGGGCCGGGTATATAGCTCAGCAGCCTAAGGTCCTGAGTTTTATTTCCAGTACAAAAAAAAAAAGTATCTATCACATGAAGACTATTTTATTTTGGTTTTGTAAGACAGAATCTCGATATATATATACCAGGCAGGCTTTGAACTCACCACGTATCCCAGACCAGCCTCCTGCCTCAGCCTCCTGAGTGCTGGGATGACAGGCACACACCATCATGCCCGGCCCTTTCCTCTTTTCTATATTCCTTTATATACTTATTGGCATTTTAAAATCTTCATATTATAAGCCAGGCATGGTGGCGCACGCCTGTAATTCCAGCACTTGGGAGGCAGAGGCAGGAGGATCAATGTGAGTTCGAGACCGGCCTGGACTACAAAAGTGAACTCAAGGCCAGCCTGAACTGCATAGCAAGACCCTGTCTCAAAAAGACAAAAAAAAAAAAAAAAAAAAAACTTCATATTACAGATGGTTGTGGTGGTGTGTATCCACAGTCCCAGAATGTGGAGGGATTAAAGAAGTATCACTGACACAAATTTAAGCCCATCCTGGGTTATGCAAGCAAGTTCAAAACTAGCTTATTCTACAAAATAAGACCCTGCCTGAAAAAAGGAAAGAAAAGGTATAAACAGATGAGAAATGTGGCACAGAAAGAGACTGAATGAAGTAGAGATGCTGGCAAGCCTGTAGCAGAAATAAAGAAGTAAGATGGGTATGGTGGCGCATCTCTGTAATCCCGGCTACTTGGAAAGCTGAGGCAGGAGGCTCATAAGTTAGAGGTGAGCCTAGGCAATACAGCAAGACACTCTCAAAGAAAAAGAAAACTTAATAGCAGAACAGATATAATGAAAAAAATCTGAATTTGAGAAACATTAAATAGAAATTACTCAAAAAAGGGACTGAAAGTAAAAAACAGAGCGCTTAGGAGCTATGGTACAAACCAGATATAGCAAAGCATGCCTGTGAACCCTGCACTGTGGGAGGCTGAGACAGAAGGATTGCATATTCAAGCCCACCCTGGGCAGCTTAGACCTTGTCTCAAAGCAAAAAAGGGCTGGGATGTAGCTTAATACCCTGGGCTTAATATCTAATACCACAATAAAAACAAAAGAAAAAAAAAAAAAACTCGTTTTTATCTTTTTTTTTTTTCATTTTTAAAATTTATTTATTTATGTATTTAATTTATTTATATTATGGCCACTCAGCCTGCCCTGGGGATGGGGCTGGTACAGCATGTGGGGCTGGGGATGGAACCGTGGTCCCTGGGGTCGCCTAAGCTTGCCTAAGCAGGCGCTTTAGACCACTGAGCCATCTTGCCAGCCCCCCCTTTTTTTTTTTTTTAAATTTTATTTATTTGTGGGGCCGGCGAGATAGTTCAGTGGTCTGAAGCGCCTGCTTGGGAAAGCTCAGGCAACTGCAGGGACTGCGGTTCGATCCCCGGCACCACATGCTGCGCCAGCCCCACCACCAGGGCAGGCTGAGCCAGCCACAAAATAAGTAAATAAAGAAACAAACAAGCAAACAAATAAATAAATAAAATTTAAAAAAAAGTTATTTATTTGTTTCCTTGTTGTGTTTGTTTGTTTATTTATTTATTTTGTGGCTGGCTCAGCCTGCCCTGGTGGTGGGGCTGGCGGAGCATGTGG
>PVKN010019030.1:0-16549 GCA_004027915.1 Capromys pilorides | reverse complement strand
TAAATAGTTGAAAATAACTGAAATATGTTAGAGTGATTAGTGTCAGAACTGACCTAAGACACATTCTCATTAAAATTCCTTCTAGCTTGGGTCTCTAGTGCCTCTTCTCTCACTGATTTACTATTTTCTTTTGAATGGATCCTCTCTCACAGAAGTACTATAACATCACTGCAGCAAAAGCATGAAGCTGAGAAGTCGGGCAAAGAAAACAAACACCAGTAGGCGACAACCTGGGAAGCCATGTGCCTTCCACGGCTCCTCAGGCAGCCCTTGCTACCTTGCTCTGTGAAACCCTTCATTCTTTCATTCATTTCTTATGGTTACTCACTGTCACCCCGCTCTTCAGCACCCAGGGTGCTGACACTCAAGGGCACAATGATTGTCCCTTAGTAACCATTCAAGTGGTATTACGTGATTCAAACTTAGTTTTGGCATTATCTGTCCTTCATATTCCTTGGAGAGTTAAATGAAAATGACCCCAGCTAAACCAATGGTCATGTGAAGGGCACTCAATACTCTATTTCAGTCCATGTACAGAACCAGTTCCATCTAGTTTGAGTCTTCACAGCCATGCATTGCTCTCTTTTCAGATGGCTTTCCTCAGACTGTCCATCATCAGAGCAGAAACAGAGTAGACAAGTACATGCCTTCAGCCTAAGCAACAAAATCCACAAAGCAAAAGCATCTATACAACCAGATGGATTTAAGGTAGGGTAGACAGTCAATGCATTCTCTGTTACCAAAGAATAACTGTGATAGAGCAGTATGTGTCAGCCTGTCTGGAAGGCTGCAGGAGAGTGTGGTGTAACACGGCAGTGAGTTGTCCACAGCACCCAGGGAGAGCAAATGGAATGGGATCCTCTAGGAGCTCAGTACTGAAGATTTGCTGCCATATATTTAGGTGGGTAACAACTATGAGAGTGTGCTCAACTGCATGTGTACAAAGATAATCTGCTAGCACGGTTACAAAATTGGGCTGGGGAGATAGCTTGGCAGTCTAAGCACCTGCCTGGCAAACAGAAGATGGGTTTGATCCCTGGTACCACATGCCATGCCGGCCTTAGAACCCTGGGCACGTCATGCTGACCACTGAAATTGGGCATGATGGTGCACGCCTATAATCCCAGTGCTGGGGAGGAGACTGGGACAGGAGGATCACTGAGTCAGAGCTGCATAGTGAAACCTTATACCAAATTTTTTTTTTTAAAAAAATACTGTCCTTTTCAAGTTATAATTGCAAATTCTGAACTAGGATATTTCAGGAAAATAATTTTCTATGAAAATCAGCAGGTTTATCACAGCATATGCGAACTGGAAATTCTATCCTAGGGTCCCTGTCTCACCCCTGAGAATGACACAGAGGGACCCAGAGCATCTCTGGAGGACTTCTACGGAAAGCAGGACTCACGGTGGAACAAAGAATGGCAGAAAGAGCTGCAGGGCTGAAGAGAATGTGAGGTCAGGAAGGAGAGGTGTCAGCATCCTGGAAATCTACAAAATCCAGCTCTCACTAAGGCCCAGTCAGCAGATGAGCCACTCACTGCGCAGTCTCCAGTGTCTTCATCCACCAAGTAGGTCAGAGTGTAAAGCTGGCATTCTCTTCTCTGCTAACTGTCAAACAGTGTGAGTGTATGTATGCATTCTATACATTTTTAAAAAACTGCAGGATGCCTGAAAGCTTATGACGATGGAAACAAACTTGAGGCCTTGCAGTAAAAACTTGTTTCCAATCAAAACTTTAATTCTAGGGTCATGTGTGTGTGCATGTGTGTGTAGGCAAACTGTTGCTTGTATTCATTTGTGAAGGTTACATTCACTTTTTCCAACTCTCTTTTACTTACTTGGGCTAACCTGCGAACCTGACAGCTTATTATTGGCAGAGAGCTGTGTGCATGGAGTTCACTCTCTTCTCTAGTATAAATAAAAGAGACAGGAACAGTAAGCATAAAAATCACTGGACTCAAACACAGTGTTTACTAAAGGAGCTACCTTTCGATTTTAGGGTCAGGGAGTATTTGTGTGTGTGTGTGTGTGTGTGTATGTGTACGCACACAAGTGTACATGTGTGGGCATGTGGGCATGTGTGCCCACACATCCATGTAAGCTCCAGAAGTTGCTAAAAAGAGCTTTCTTCAGCTTCTGTGTTGACACAGACTCTGAATTCAGAGCATCCTTGGAAGCAAGGAGGGCACAAGGGATCAGTTAGGCAACCACTAAACCACTCACACAATACAGCAAAACATATTTTATGCCTGTTCTCCCTTTACTTGTTTCCTTGACAGATAATTGCCAATTATTGACAGCATACTGGCATGACTTAGGAAATGATGCTCATTGTATTTCCTTTGTGTTTTCTATATATGTTAAAGGTAGTCAATGCAGAGCTTAGCTGCTCTGTAAAGGGTCGCCTGAGGAAAAGCAGTTGTACACTTAACATCTGGGAAAAGTAGCTCCTGTGGGGAATAAAGTTCTTTTCCAGAAGATTTTGTTTTCCTTCCAGCTCCACGCTTTGTTTTCCTAGGAATTGTGTAGAAATGATTGAATTAATGAATAGTTCAGGCTTTGACTGAATCAATATTGGATGAGATTCACTTGCACACATGGATGTGGCTACTTTGTGGAGAACAGGGCTCATTTCTCAAGAAAACACATGGCAAAAAGGCTCAGGGCAGACTTGCCATTGCCTGCCAGAGGAAGAAAGAAGCCTGGCTTTCTAGACTTCTCTGCACTCTATATGAAGTTGAAACAACAGGCTGATTCATAGCTTCCTTGCCCAGCTTCCAAATTGCTTTGCAGCAAAACCAGGTTTAATCCTTTCCCTGAACTTTGTAAAGGGAATATTGTGAACGTGTCCCCCAAATCTGCATACTCGCAAATTCAGATATTTCCCAAACCACCAGAAGTTTCAATTAAGTCAGAAATCAGATCAAACCTGATTGCCTGCCTGTTGTCTACAGATGAAGTTTTACTGCAACACAGCTATGCTCATTTATTTACCTATGGCTTATGGCTAACCCTACACTATCATAATGTAGGAGTTGAGCAGTTGACATAGAGACTATTTTGCCAGCAAAGCCCACAGTATTTACAGTCTGACTCATTTCAGAAAGTGTGTTCATTCTTGATTTAAATATACTTTTTGTTATAGTAAACCCTATTCATTTCTTTGAAAATGAAGTAGCTTTCATATACGCACCATCAGCCTCTCCTATAGCATGTGTTACCCATCAAAGCAAACTGGTAGTGTGCATCAAAGGTCTGAATGTGGTCTAGGATGCATACTTCAAGAAATCTCTCCTATAGAAGTCCCCTCAATAAGGGTTGTTGTACACAAATGTTCATTATTTGCAATTCTTTATACGTCTGGATATCCGAAAACATTCTAAATATCCTAAGAAGACTAAGTAAAATTATTACTTTGAAAGAAAATGTGATTTACTAATATTTACAAACTATTTATAAGCCTCATATAGTGCTTAAAATATAATTTTCAGAGATAACAGTAGGAAAAAAAACCTGCTTGTGGGGAAACTCTCAATTTTTTAACTACATGCTTATTTTCCAAGTACAAAGAAAATAAGCAGAAAAAGACCCTGTATATCAAATATACATAGTTGCTATCTTTGAGAGGTACAGTTATGCCTGACTTATTTTCTTATAGTTTTCAAATATTTATGTAGAAGAAAAATTTGCTGCATGGACCATCCCATGTAGGCAATCTCAGGGTGTGCACATGTCTTCCACAGGTGCTTCTTGGGAACAAAATAAGAGACTTCCCAAGGCACAGAGAAAACTTTTGTTCAGAAATTTTAAAATGACAGTGATTTTTACAAATGTTTTAGAAACGATTCTGTGGAATACATATGAGGTGTGATCAAAAATACACTGAGTGCTTAAATTCAAAACTTTCATACAATAAGATAAAGTGCAATTAATCTCCCTCAAAATATTCCTCCCTCACTTTGCATATATTCCTTGCAGCATTCTGGTCAGTTTCTGAGTGTTCTTTCATGAGCATCTTCAGTCCACCTATGTTGGCTGTGTTGATGTCCTGAATTAATGTCCTCAATTGACCCTAAGTAACCTTCCACCTTTACTTTGACTTTAGGGAAGAGCCTGAAGCCACACTGCCCCAGAACCAGAGAAGAAGGCAGACCTAACGCTTTCAGTGGCCACCTTTTCACAGGGTGACACTCAACAGGGCAGGCCCTATGTTTTCATCACACCTCAAAAAGACACTGAGACAGAGGACTTCTTGAGCTGCCTCAAAAAGTAGCAAGGAGGGTGGGGTGTGCGGGTGGGAAAGTGGGGGGTGGGGTATTATGAGGGTGATTAAAGACAATAAATATTTTTACTTAAACATTCACCTTATTTTTAAATTACTTCTTGTACTTCAGATTTCATGTAAAATGAAATAAATCTAAATAACTATCATTGATCTTAGATAACAATGCAATTTTAAAATGTATTTCTGGTAACGTGTATTTTCACTTGATCTTAGCCAAAATGCCAAAAAGCTGGTAACATGTATTTTCTTGAGTGTTTTCCATGCTGAACAGAAAAACTTGTCTTTATTGAATATACAAAAGTGTTTATTCTAAATCAAGCTCTTTCTTGTCATTCTCTGCTTAGCCTGTTTCTAAAGAGGCCACTTCGGCCTGTGGGTTGGAGATGGTGGACCTGGAGTACTTGAGCCTCCAGTTTGTCCTCAGCCCCACAGCAGACACCACAACCTGGTGGGCAACTGCTTTTCAAGGAGTTTTCTCCAGCATGCTACAGAGGACCACTACTAATCAACCTAATCAATGAGTCTTTCTTGGCGTGGTTACATAACAGGTTTGGCAAGTCACTTCTGGTTTCCCCCTTCCCTTAAGACTAAAATGCTTAAAACTGTCTTCTCAGCACTGAACTTGATCATTTTGTTTTGGAAGCAAAAGAATGTTCTGTGTATATTTCTTTCAAATCTAAAAGGGGGTCAGGGGACTTGCACACATGGTCTGTGTTTCTTCACAGGCATTTGCTCTCTTGTCGGAGGGTGCCTCACCTAAGACCTGAGCAACAGGTCTCAACTTGCCTTGTGCCCAGCTGCTCAATCTCCCAGTACAAAATTGCTTGTATCTCTTTCTAGAACCTGATACTGTGATCCTCATCACTTTTTTTAAATGCTCACCATGAAGACTGGTGAGATAGCTCTGCAGACTAGATACCCACTTAGGCAAGTATAGGGCGGCGGTTTGACTCCCCCCAGCTTCCCAGCCCCCCACTCTTGGTCGCCCTAAGCTGGCCACCAAGTCTGGACATGGTGACACATGCCTGTAATCCCAGCGCTGGTGTGGCTGGAAACAGGAAGATCATTATGAGTCTGAGTTGCGTAGTGAAATACTGTACTCAATACATTAAAAAAGAAAGAGAGAGAAAGAGAGAAAGAAAGGAAGATCATTATGAGTCTGAGTTGCATAGTGAAACACTGTACCCAATACATTAAAAGAGAGAGAGAGAGAGAGAGAGAGAGAGAGAGAGAGAGAGAGAGATGCTCACCACAGACAGATACCGACACTTTTCTTCTAATTCTGGCACCTCCTTAATTCTCCTTTGAACACCCAGGAAGTTGGTATTTCCTGTCTGGTTTCTCTTCTTTCTTTGCATACCATTCTAAAAAGTGCTATCAATTTCTACAACGTCAGCCCCAGGTCTGTAACTCGGTACAGGTGGCTATGTGCCATGTTGTCACTGCTCAAGAAACATCACAGAATGTCTGAAATGTAACCTGCTGTCTTGCTTTATTTATTATTCAGGTAATACCTAGCACTCATTACACCAGATCCGAAAATGGCCGTGTCCACATAATATCCAACACTCTCTCTCTGGCTCTGCTCACATGCTATCATTGCTCAAGTTCTTCTGTCCCCTGAGGATACGTCTTTCTGTTTCTACTGCCATTGGTCACCCTTAGGAAATAACTAGGATTATTTGTGAGGGATAGAGATAGAATGGGAACATAGCATAGAATCAGTAAAATGACTGCCAAGACAATAAGCCAGTGCCAAAGAGCAGCAGTGAACTATGGGGTCCCTAGGAAGATCTGAGTCCTGTGACCAAGAACATGGGGCTTACAGTGGCCTGGGGAAGGAAGGGAGTTGCCTGTGCACAGGCAAAGAGGACAAGAGCTGAAGCGAGGATGTGCAGGAGCATCAGCTGTGCGGCAAGGCTGGTCCTGCATTCAAGGTTCAACAGTGGAATGCACTTGGGAAACACATAGCTTGTCTGGGGGCTGGAGCCCCAGCAGAGGGCTGAGGAGAGCACAGCAACAGCCAGGGAAAGACTGGCAGTGCAGCCAACAATTGCCTCAGCCAGATGTTTTTCATATACATCTTGTTTAGGATGAGATCCAGATCCCAAGGGAGCCCACCATGATACCACAGGTAGAGATAATGAGGATGAGAAAGCTGGAAGGGGACAGAGGACTGATGCTGAGGTAGCAGAGAGGAAGCAGGCTCTCTCTTCCTGTCTCCTCACTGCCTTTCTAGGATAGAAATATCAGAAAGGCAGGGAATGATGCGTTGTGTTCACAAATCTATCATTAAAACAACAATTAGCACATTCTAAACAATTCTAGGTAGACAATAAACACTCAGTGAATGAATGAATGAATGAATGAATGAGATGGAGGGCAGCAGTTAGAGTTTTCAGAAGAGTTTTGGTGTCTTGAGGAACAAGATTGGAGAAAATGCCTGAATCTCTTCCAACTCCCAAGTCTGGGAGTTCTGAATTTATGGCCACATGTATTTTTTTCTAAGTGTATGTTATGATGAATGTTTAACTCTGAACTATGTTCACCATCAATCTCAGGGCTTGTATAATATTCGGTATATAAACAAAGCCTTAAAGCAACATTGATAAGAAACATGAAGATTTTAAACCTCAAGGTTAGGCTCAGGAAGGATGTAATAACAAAAATAATGTGGGCTGACAGTTCAAATTCTTTTGTTCTGGTGTTTAGAAATACGAGGCATTTTCCAATTAATGCCAGGAATTAGCTAAATAACTTTAGATGTTATCCCACCGTTGATCGTTTGCTTTAATGACAATATGGCTCAAGAGGACCACATAGAGAAAAAAGTATGATTATTATGTTCATTTGTGGAGGTCCCGTTTACATTTGCATCCTGAAGGACTTGGCGTTCATGCATTTTCAACCATTTCCATCTGTACCAGAATCATTAATTGCAATCTTCAACCTTGATTGGTAACACAATCTGTTTAAATGGTTCAGAAGTGCCTGGCAGATGTGCTAAGGCTGCACGTAGGACACCAAGTGGTAAACACATCCCCGTCCTTGCTCAGGCTTTGGCAAGGCCCTTTGTCTTCAGAGATTTTTGGCTATTTCATTGTAGAATAGCTCTGGTACACATAAACACTTTCCCAAGGATGCTGAATTAACCAGTGGTTACAGAGAGCTTTGAGATGATGATGTGCTATCAATGCTAAGTCAAATTATGAAATTGCACCTTTGCAAAAAATACTATTGTGGGAATAAATGAATCTGAACATTGTATTTACACTGTGATTTGCCTCTGAAATAGAATATTCATAATGGGCCTCAGCAGGCGACGACAAAGTGCCATCTTATCTCCTGTTGATAGACCACAATTTCAGAAAATTATTTTCACAACAGAGTCTGAATACACTCCTTAATTTGAGGTTGTTTTACAAATAGATACATGGCTTATTACATAGTGCTCGCTGCCTTGGAGACATAAAGAGTGAGGTGGGATTCATTAACAAAATCCCTGTTGTCATTCCTTTGTATTTTTTCCAATGTAATTTCTATTGTTTACAATCTAATTTTAATGTTTTATTGAATAAAAAGATAAGGTAAAAGCTAGTTTTGTGTTTGTGATCAAATCAGAGTTTAGGTTAATACTCGGGTTATCAAATGCATAATTCTATTAAATTACACCTCAAACTTGCCTTGCAGCTCCTCTCCTTTCAAGATCCAGCCCCTCATTTCCAGTGACTGCAGATGTCACACAGGATTCCACACAATAGAACAGCAAGTGAGAACCATGTTCTCCTTCTGAATAAGGTACAGGAGGTGTCCGTTCCTAGCGAGGTTTAGCTCTTGGCGAGAGACTAGACAAGTCCTTGGAATGAACTGGGTCAAAACTAAGTCTAAAATGTCTAATACAATTAAGGCGTAGAAACCGGACATAAAATATGCTGAGAGAGAAGAGTAGGAAGGCATGGCACATATGGAGAGATTGACCAATGGGAGCAAAGCTGCAGTTAGACAGCAATAAGAGGTTCTGAGATAATGCAATGTATAGTTCAAAAACCCAGAACAAAGGATTCTGATGGGTTTCTTGTAATGAAATGATGAATAAGGAGATGGACATGTTCATCATGATTTGAACATCACACAATAGATACATGTATCAAAAAATTATACTGGATCCCATTAGCATGTACAATTTCTATGCTTTTGTATATCAGTTAAAAAATAAGGGCATTAAGAAAAGAGAAGGAGAAAAGAATACGAGGGAAAGAGGGGCAGGGGTTGAAAAGACAGGAATCAAGCAGCAGCTCGGATCCAGAGAAGAAGAAAGCAAACTCTATTCTTTGTGTGTGTACATATGCATACATGTGTGCACACATGAGTGTGTGTGTGTGTGTGTGTGCCATGGGGGAAAGGCAGGTTGTGAAAACCCAGAGAAGACCCAGGGATCAGACTCAGCCTAAATCACCATAAAAGACATCCTGGAACATACTACGCAGCAGCTGGCTTCTCGTGGAGAAGCAGAGCTATCTCCTTCCTACTAAAATGCCAAAGGCCTGAAGAACGGAGCCCGTTCCTCTCATTTCACAGATGAGGAAACGGTCAACGAGGCCAAGCGAGTTCTAGCAGAGTCATGAGGAGAACGCATGAGCATCACCCCTGAAGGCCACATTGCTAACTTGCTCAAGAGCCCATGAACAGGCCTGGTGCAAAGGGGAACTAGTGGAGGGCTGGGCAGCACGCGCATCTACGCTAATCTTTCATTATGGAAACCCAAGTTCAGCATCTCAGTCATTCTACTCTGGGGCTGTCGAACATGCAAGGTGCTAGAAGAGGATAGAGAACAGAGATGTCTGGAAATATCTCAGATAAATAAGTGAGAGGAGAGAGACAAGCAGCAAGTGACAGGAAAGATAAAAGCTTGCGTGGTGTCTGGAAGAACTCACTCTCATGGGTTTAGTCATGCTTCTGCCCACGCTTTGCCTGGCCTGCTGGGCTGATGCTGCCATTGTGCCACAGGACCTTAAGAACTAGTTATAAAACACTGTGACAGTGGCAGACATGTGAGCAGGAGGGGTGAATGAACCTGTCATCACTGTCTCTTTGGAGAAGGCTCCCTATAGTCACCCTTGTGCTAGTTCAGTCACTTCTTCAGAACAGTATTTTTTCCCAGGACCTAACTTGGCATTTCTCAAATGGTATGAAGTGACACACGTGCGCCGTTCTGAACTCACAGTTCAGGCTACCTTCTCGAAGGGAGAAGTTCACCGTGTACACCACACTGGCAGGCCTGCTGCGAAGTTCACATGTGCATATGCCGGAGCTGCCAGCTGGAACGGAAGAAGGCTCTCGGTGAGTTGTGTGAAATTTATGTAAAGGTGGTTTGGATGTGAGCCCAGATATGAATACACAATAGACAAAGTTTACAGAATTGTGACACGGAGTCCCAAGAGCCGTGGGATGTCAGAAAGCCCTCAGCAACGAATGCGTGTGCCTACAGTGTTACCACACTCTCTCTGCCTCCCACTCCAGAACAAATTACCGAGATAACTGCAAGACAAAAGGAAAAGCTTTCAGCTGTGCACCACCACTGCATATTTTGGGAGATAAAGCTAAAGTTATTCATATGAAGGGACTCAGGCTTTTAAAAATAGAGCTTTTTTTATAGGAAAAATGTAAATCTGACTCTACTACTCAGGAAAAGGAGGATTGCACCATGTAAATAAGTGTTGAGTATGTATATTTATAGTCTGAGAAAGACAAAGCTTAGTTCAAAAAGATCCGACTTGATATTCATGCTGGATGAACCAACTGGAGAAGGCTGAGTGGTTGTAACAAGCTGGTTCAATTCAGCAAACACTAACAGCAAATACTACAGAAAGCATTATGTTAGGCTCTGTGAGAATGAAAAACAAAATGATTGTTTCTTTGTAAACAATGTCTACTTTTGGGTGAATGTTAGAAGAATGTCAATGACTGTGACAGAACATATAATGTCATAAGAGATATGAATATCATATCAATTTGGGTTCAGAAGATTACAGAGCATGCTCAATTGGATGGTGGTCACTCTGATGGCTTTATGAAGAGAGTGTCATGTCAGATGAAGCTAAGGTACTGTGCAGCATCCAGTGGGGAGACAGCTGTGTATGTAGAGTGTACCCTTTACATACCCTGGAAAGAAACACCCTGAACATAGCTTGTACCTGAGGAAAGCAGAGGTGAGTCTGCTGGTCGCCAGTGTGACTAATTTGATACAGAGGCCCCACAAGAAACATTGGGTGGCAAGTGAGAGCTATGTTGGAGAAGATTGAGAAGTAGAAGGCAAAAGCCATGAGAAAACAAGAGACTCTAGGTGCTTTTAAGCAAAAGCAAGAAGACGGCCCCTTTATAAAGGTAATGCAGCAACTGAGGAGAGGAACAGGTTTGAAAGAATTAGAGTGCTCATAGTAGTAGCATAAATGTGACAGAAAAGGCAAGAGAGAGAATATAGAAATGTAATCCACAGAGCTATAAGATGGCAAGATCTGACAGACTAACAGGCGATGGTCCAGAGTCTCAATTTTGAATAAGTAGAAAGTGAAGCAATAAATAAGAAAATAAGAAGAGGAACAAACAGGTGCATGGGAAAGTGTCAAGTATGACTTTTCATGGGACACAGTCAATCATCCAGGTAGTCACCATTATCCAGAAAATATATGGAAATCTGAGTCTAAAAATCAGGTAAGACCTAGGGCTGGCCAGAAATTTGGGCATTATCTGAGACAAGTGGCTAAGACTGAAAAAGATTATTCTAGAAGGAAGGAGTCAAGACAGAGGCAGAATCAGGCTAAAGCTTCTATTTTGGTGTCAGAGGACAAAGAAGCACGTGTGAAGTAAGGAGAAAAGTAAGATGGAGCTTAGGTGCACAGGGCGTGTTGCTGTCAAGGTGGGGAGGTGCAACTAGGGCCAAGCAATGACCTCCAGAGAGCACATGGAGGGAGGGTGGCATTTGAGCCAGTGGCTTCTGTCCACTAGAGCACACAAAAGTCACAATGAACAGAGTGGAGATAGTGGAGCTCTGGATCACAGCTAGCAAGTCAGCATCTTTGGCAGTGGTAGGAGTGGGGGTGGTTTGAAGGCTAACAAGGAGGATTTCTTTTGCTCAGGAGTGGGAAAATCATACAGAACCATTTATCCCATGAAAGCTGACAATGGTCCGTCCCACCAAAACCAAAACAGGTCATTTCTCTTGGGCCCTCAGCCACTTCAATGGACATTTCAAATGAAAACAGCACCTGAAGTCCTTTTGACTTTTTTTTTTTTTTTTTTTTTTTTTTGCAGGACCAAGGTTTAAACTCACGACCTTGCACTTGTGCCATGGAGCTATCTCCCCAGCCCTTGAAGTCTTCTTGAATAGTTGCAGATTTAATTTGTGTCTCAAAAGGCCATTCATGAGGGTGGGGTGGGGAGAAAGGGCTAGAGTAAACTCTGTCACCATTCCAAGGAACCTCCTGCAGAAATGCTCTTTGGTGTTGTCACTGACAACTGTCACTACCAGGAAATCTGTCATAGTCTGAAATGGAGGAAAGAAATGGTGAGGTCAAGGAACCTGGAACTATAGTAAAAGGAAGCAAAGGGTAGAATGGGACGGATCATCAGTTAAAACATCTATTGGCCCACTTGCTGTTCTTTCATTAATTTATGCTACAAATTCTATGCATTTCCTCTTGCTTGGAAAAAACCATTGAGCCACGAGATGGGCAAACTGATTAGAAACTGCTGGCCTCCCTAGATGCTACTGATTCCTATTTTGCTATGTAAGAATAGGCTATTTATGAGCTCTGACACGTGGGGAAACCATAATCATGTTATCGATTCCTTCCACTGTGATAACATCTTGCATGAGACTTTCCAGCAACTCCACCCATGTACACAGCCAACTTCTTATAAGAACGTGCAGAAACTCTTGTTGGCTGGAATGACGTTGAATGTCTGTACTGTGGCCATGGGCAGTGCTTTTGAAATATTTCTAAGTGTCTCCTCTGGAGGATGTCAATGTTATTGTTTATGGTCTGACCTTATTTTAAGAAACAAAACCTGCGGATGCACTTCCTGCTGTAGTAATACCTAGGCTTTGTTTATCATTTTGTCTTGTATTCATGAGACACTTCCACCTACAGTAGTGCATCAAAACTATGTTCCTGAGACCAGTGGAGGAAGGAAAGCCGTGCTGCTTCCAGAAAGGAAGGGAGCAGATGAGCATGAATTTTGTCTAGGTGGCATCGTTCAAGCAGACCTTAAGGTAAACAACCTGGTTCCAGCGACATCTTCCCAAATGATACTGGTTGACATTGTCAAAGTGACAGTGTGAGCTGCCTCCATGCTGCCATTCATGTGATTTCAGGCCAGCCCATGGGACCCGGCTCCTGTCTCATAGATGGGAATGCACGGCAGAGAAGCAATTATAACCCTGCCCCGATTCTCACCAGATCCCTCTGCACACGGAGCTACAAACATGGTCCCCAGATAACCAGGAGTCTCCATTTCATGTTAATGAACCAGCACACACACCATGCAGGATGCTAGGGTAACTGGAGGGGAAAGTGCAGATGTGTCTTGGAGGACGGGACTAATAGATGTTTCTGTCTTTAGGAAGTGGTGGGGACAGAGTTCAGGCCCCAATCATGCAAAGCAAGCACTAGGCCACTGAGCTATGCCTTAGCCTTGTACCAACTTATCTTGTCACTGGGGAATGTTCAGAGACATTATCACTAGAACAGAAAATAAGAAAAACACAGATTTTTTTCTGGATTAAAAAGAAAAAAACTTCCATGTGCTAAGAAAACTTCACCCTTCTCTCAGCCTAGTGTCACACTTTAGTGAAAAATAAAACCACAAGCTGCCCCTGTTGAAGGGAAGAAGACCAGCCCTGACGGAAGTGGCTCTCACAGAGTCAGGGTTGAAATGTATTCCAAACCTCTCAACTCAGCCTGGCCTTCCCTGCAGTGTGTGCCCAGACGAAGGGCGCGCTGTGCCAGCATGATGCCTGCTTGGCCTCCACATAGACCTGCTGGTTTGTCCAGTCCTGCCTGTGCTGCTAGCAGGCAGGGCCTCCAAAACTTAAGTTTCAAGGCCTCTCCTAGGCTGTGGCATGGGAGTAGGGCATGACCAACTTCCCTGAGAGCAGAAATGTAGCTGCCACCTCTCCGTCCAGGGAGTGGCTGCCTTAAAGCCTTTCTGAGAGGCTTTCACTATGACTGGAGTAGTGAGCAACCGCTTGAGCATTTATCAGAATTGCTATTTTCACTTATATTCACTGAATTTTACTGTTTTCTGCTTCTGTTCCCTACTGCAAACACAGGTTCTACTCAATGAAATCCTGTGTGTGTGTACTGTGTGTGTGTGCCTTCACCTCTTCTCTTTTCCTCCTTCTGTTTCTTTCTCTTTTTGTTTATTCCCTTCTCCTCTTCCTCCTCCTCCACTTCCTTCTTCTTCTCATGCTACTGCTTAAAATTTGGGCCTGTACCCTGAGTTATATCTCTGGGAAATTTTTATTTTGAGACAAGGTCACCCTAAGTTGCTATGTTGCCCAGCTGGGCTCACACTTTTAATTCTCCTGCCTCTGATTCCCAGAATGCTGGGAACACAGGTGCACAGTACCCCATTGGGCTTCTCTCTACTTTCTTACACTGATTTCCATGTCTATAAAAGTACCAGCTGTCCAGATGAGTTACACGAGCGCCTACTGTGTGCAAAGCATCCTGTTGGACTGTGGAGGATGAGGCCTCTAACTTGTGAAATTCACCATCCAGCAGAAAGACAAATGCTTACCTGGGGTGAGGGTATGAGACTAGCTGTCCAAACAGAACCCTCTGGGAGGGGAGGAGGGACCTGTGGGACTAGCAGATTAGTTGAGATTTGTCATTTTTATGAGCGAACACTCTCCCAAACAAATGGCTCAATCGAATTTGCACTTATTGTAACCATTTTTTCTCTAACCATATTTAATAAATAAATGCCTACTTTCTCAGTTTATTCTAGAATGGGCAGACCAGTAGTAACCATGGTAAGAAAGGCAGAACAGCAATGCACTGCTGCCAGTAGTAATATCAGAAGACAACGTGCTCCCTTCCCAGAACAAGTTCGCCTGTGCTTCCACCAAGGTTGTGGAGTCTTTGCACTGCTCTTTGCTCTTTAAATTTAGAATTTCCTTGCCTTACGTTTTTTTAAAAAAAATATTTTTCTGAGATGAAATGCTTGACCACATTTTAATGTTTTACAGGTTAGTTCCCCAGTTGCTTGTGTCTTGCACAATAGTTGTCCTGAGCATGAAAGCCATGGGCAGGAGGGTCAGATAAGGACTTAGATTGGTGCCTAAATTGGCTGGCCTTGGATTTCTCTGGCTGTTCTAAAGAAATGTAAGAATCTGAATAATGCAACATTTAGTATCTACTTCCAGGGCAGGACTGGAAGCTCGGTTGGGGACACGCCAGTCTATCACCAAAGTAACAGGCGATCCCTTCCAACCTGCCCTGGCTGTTTGTACAAAGTATCTACCCAGATAAAAACAAAATACTTTGGAGCATCTGGGTTTTTTTTGTCAAAAAAACACACTCTTCTACTTCGAATAGGAAACCAGCCCCTGAGTAAACATTTCCCTCCTTAACTTGTACACGGCCAACAGTGGCAAACACAACTTCTCAAACAAGGGGCGGTGGGAGAATGATGCTTCCCTGCTAGTTGCCTGAGATGAAGGAAATAGGTGGCATGTCTTCCTGCTGGGCCAGGGCCTAAGTGCTGGACACAACTGATGGCTCACATGGCCTCTTAACCAAGTACACAAATGAAGCCCATGTGCTGCCTGGCTGTAGGGCTTCAAATAACTGTGTGTATATGCGCTTTGCACTTTCAAGCTCCTTCAAGCAAAGGGAGCAGAATCTAGATATTTCTCCACCAGGATTCCATTCCTAGGACAAGGAAAGTCTTGACAGAGTGCAAAATCACCAATTGGATGAAGTTGTTCTAGATAATTTTCACAAGCACCTACTGAATCTGAACCCAAAGTGAGACAATTAAGTCTTCCCTCAGAATTAGTCAGCTTTTATTTAAACTTTTATGTGAAGTTGTTCATGGGGCAAAAAATGGCTATTTGAATAAAAACTAAGCTGGCAATGTTTCATAAGAATTCTCTCATTTGAAAGGTACATCCCAACTGCGACTTAAGCCACAAAGGTGGACAGCAGTTTAGCACAGTGACCATGCACTTAGGCATTCAATTTAACTTTGCCAAACCTCAAGGTTGTCAATGGCAAAATGGGAATGGCAGGCCCACAAAATGAGGTCATGTGCCAAAGCAGGCACACCCTAAGGGCACAGCCATAAATGCCAGCCATGAACGCTCTTTCCCAAGCATTCTCTCACTAGCTAAAGGACAACAGAACAAAGCCCGTATGTGAACCAAATGGGATGTAGCAATATAGAGCCAGGATTGGAGAGGAGAAAAAACATATTAGGAGGCAGAAGTTCCCTTTGGTGAACCTGAACGTTAAAGCAAATCATGGGCTGGGGAGATAGCTCAGTAGAAAATCAGTGGACAGAAGCCAAAAGAGGGCTGCCTGGAGGTTTTCCCTCTGTTTGTCTGCAGAGTTCAGCAGCGTCCTGAACAACTGTCCTCTACTTCCTAAGCTCCCTGGAAGACGCTGAGTTATTTCAACCAGAATACAGCAGTGAATTGGATATGAGACCCAGGCCAACTGACCACAGAATGGCAGGACAAACCTCCCTTGGAGTTCCCAGGGACCACCAAGTCACTGATTTACAATCAGAATTGATTACAAACACCCAATGAAGAGGTATCTGGAACCTGATCCAAACACTAATTGTGCTTCTTCTTTAGACTTAATTATCAGCTTGGATGAAAACCACAACTGCAATTAGTTAAGTTTAATTTTTGCCCCTTCTCCACCCATGTATGCGTTTGTAGCATGTCAGCATGCATGCGATTATGAAGTTTGATGCTGGAAAAAAGGAGTTAAGAATGTGTGCTGGCTGAAGGCATATGTGTTGTTTGGATTAATTCTGAAGTCCCTTGCCCCAAAGAAAAGTGTGGCTGGAAAGGACATTTACATGTTGATTCAATCTGGTAAACTTTCAACTTTCTCCTTTAACAACAACAACAACAACAATTTCTTCTTCTTCTTCTTCTTCTTCTTCTTCTTCTTCTTCTTCTTCTTCTTCTTCTTCTTCTTCTTCTTCTTCTTCTTCTCCTTCTCCTTCTCCTCCTCTTCCTCC
>PVKN010019029.1:0-16568 GCA_004027915.1 Capromys pilorides | reverse complement strand
AACCAACAGATGAGCAACTTTTTAAAAAGAAACACAGAATTCCCTCGTGTTTCCTATATACCTTATTCACATAGGATGAAGGCAGTTTCATACATGATGCTTAGTACTTTTGAGCTCAAGAGAAAGTTTGTGTACCTGGAATGTCAGATTTATGACATCCCGTTGGTGTTCAAAGTTTCTGCTTTTGGAGCATTTTGTATTTTGAATTTTGGGGCTAGAGAATTTTTGCTCAACCTGTAGTAGGCATATTTTTTCCTTCCCATCAGAGGGGATGGCTCAAACAGAGCTTTTCTGATTTTCTCTCTTTTTTTTTTTGTACTGGGAATTGAACCCAGGACCTGGCGTGATGCAGCTGAGCTACGTCTCTGGCTCCCTGACTTTTTCTTATTTCTCCCTTATGGCAAATAGATTTTGTGTTATGCCTTCCAGAAGATTCTCACACGGTGCCGTGGCTTCCAGTGACTCACACGTTTCGGCTGCTGAGTCCTGGAAATGTGGCTGGTGGATCCAAGAAACTGAATTTTCATTTTCATTAATTTAGACTCAAATAACACCGCACGGCTTTTAGCCACTGCAAAGGGCAACAGAGAAGAGAAGTCTACCATTGAATTAGCCAATGGTGCTGGCAGATACCTGCAATCCCAGGACACGCTCTGGGAGGCTGACGCAGGAAGATAGCAAGTTCGAGCCTAGCCTGGGAAACTTAGCAATTTACTGAGACCCTCTAAATAAATAAATAACTAAATAACTAACCAAGGTCCTTTCTGCTGCCTAAGCTTTCCTAAGCATGTGCTTTAGACCACTGAGCCATCCTGCCGGCCCAGCAGAGCCTGGGCTCAGTTCCCAGTGTCGCCAAGTGGGAAGGGGGGCTGCGGTCACACCCTTCAGGACTGCAACGATAAACGCTTTCTCGCCTTGTCTGCTGGCAGGAGACTTGGACGATCACAGAGACTTTTCCAGGAGAGCCCTGGGAGGTGCGTGCCGCGGCCGAGGGGCTGCGGGAGCACCGTGCCTTGTAATGAAATAACTGAAACATCATTGTGACTTCGGAATCAAGGGTCTTCGCTCCTTATCTCCACAGCGGCCCGTGTTTTACATGAAAAAGCGTTTCTAATTAATAGGCCAGCCCCTCTTGAGTTTGATAAAAACAGAGGAGAAAAGGACTTGATTAACCCGCGATCTTTTCAATTTGGCGTGTTCTGCATGAGTGACGCGTGCTTTCTGCAACCGAGCCGATCCCGGCTCGTCCTGGCTCCCGGCGATAACATTCTTCCTGCGGGGCCGGCCCAGCGGGCCTTGCAGCGGAGCCGGGACGCGGGGGCTCGGCGGAGGTGACGGCTGCGCTGCGCGAGGGTAATCTCAAAGCTTCTGCAGACGCGGCCCACCCTGGGGAGGAAAAGGTGACAAAGGCTTCCTTTGTCCCCAAATAATACATTTTGCTCAGCCCAAGACCTGGGGCGGGAGGTTTGGGCTGAGCAGGGATGGCGGGAACTGGCTGGAAGGGTGGCCTGTGTGCGAAGTCAGAGGGTCAGGGACTAAGATGGGACAGAAAGGGACAGACAGACATGCCTGTTGTCCACCGTGACCACTGGGTGTCTGTCTGCTGGCTTTCTCAGCGGTGCTTGTGACCCAAGAAGCTGAGGTGGAAGCCAGTCCCAGCACTGCGTTCTTGATTTCATGTTTCTCTTGTTGATGCAAAAATCTCAAAACTTTTTTTTAAAATTTATTTGTTTTTAAATTTTTATTTATTGTTCATTGTGGCCGCTTCAGCCTGACTTGGGGGCGGGGCTGGCACAGCATGTGGTGCTGGGGTTTGAACCAAGGTCCTTTCTGCTGCCTAAGCTTTCCTAAGCATGTGCTTTAGATCACTGAGCCATCCCACCGGCCCAGAAATCGCAAACTTCTGGATCTTTCTCTTTGCTCAGAGGGTCAGGCTAGGTGGCAGGTGACATCTCTGTAGATGGTGGCTGCAGATGGGTTGACAGCCTGCCCATCAGGACGGAGGTGGTCTTGGCTGTCACTTAGGTCTGCAGAGGCTGGTGACAGCCACCATGCTGGACAGGACACATATTGGAACTTCGGCAGGATCCCCAGCACTGTGCCCTGCCTGGGTGAACAGAAGACCCCTGCAAAATGCCCTTCTAGGACCTGAGACTGCTCTCTCTCACCCAGGGAGAAGATTCTGGGCACAATGGAAAATAATTCAGGTGGGGTCTTTTGCTTGTCCGTGGGCTCCTGACCTGGTGCACAAAGGCAGGGCCAGAGGAGACACCGGGACTGCTGAGGTCTGAGACACACATCCCCTAGGGACACACCCTGAAGGAAGGCCAGGGGCTGCCAGCCTCACGACAAAGCCACGTGTTGCTCGGCTCCAGAGCTCCGTGTGAATGTCCCCCTGACACCTGCCGCTGTGCTGTGTGGTGGCTCTGATGGTGTTTTGCCTACTGGTGACCCTGGTTACAACTGCTGAGCTGTGTGACGGGAGCCGGTGACTTAGCTTTGAAGGGCCTCACAGGGGGCCTTGATCAGGACAAGAACATCAAGGGCGAAGGCTCCGCCACTTCTTCTATCATCCAGCCTTTGGGGTCCCTTTCTGGATTTGGGGGCTCTGGGCTGCATCAGTCATGCAGGCTGTTCGGGCAGAGCCTTTATCCCCCTCTTGGAAGTGGGAAGCCTGGTAGCTACTGTCCCTGTCTCCCTGGCAGGGCAGTGGCCCATGTCATAGGCCGGTGACACATCAGCAGGCCAGGAGCTCTGGCCCCAACTGAGAGCTGGGACCTCAGAGACAAAGAAGAAACGACAAGCAGAGGGGCCCTTCTGGGGCTCCCACAAGGGGAGGATGCTGTGGGCAGCAGATGCCAGCTACCTGGTCACCTTGACAGTGGGGCCCTCCACAGGCTGCCTCAAGGTCACTGGGCCAGGCTTGTGGAGCACAGTCCCCTCTGTCCCACCTCCCTGAGGCTCTTCTGCAGAGGCCTCGCCACCTCTGCCATCAACTCTTCCTCTGCCTCCACCCTCCTCCGGGCAGTATCCAGCATTAAAGCATCCCCGTGGGTGGGGAACCCAGGGACAGCTGCCCGCTTCTCAGCCTAAGGACCTCCCCATGGCTTTTGAGATTTCCCAGTGGAGACAGGAGCAAGTCTTCGTCCTGTCTAATGCTAAGCACGCAGTAGGTGCGCGGTTTACTCCTGACCTAGACTGTGTTCAGCCAGTACACGGGCCGATGAGGGGGTGAACCGTGCCCTTTGAAAAAGATGTGCTGGACCCCTGGCCCTGAGGACTTCACCACGTGGCCTTATGTGGAGACAGAGTCCTTCGAGGAGGTGATCGACATCAAGGGCAGCCACGAGGGCGCTCTGACCCATTATGACTGGCGGCCTTATAAAAAGGGACAATTTGGACCAAGACCAACTGGCCCAGCGAGAACACTGTGAGATGATGTAGCAGAGGGCACTGCAAGGGTCACTGAGGCCGGGCAGAGGAAGGGACCAAAAGGGCCACGCTATCCATACTCAGACCTCAGGTTTCTGGCTCCTGGGACCCTGAGACCAGGCATTTCTGTCACTGAAGCCATCCAGTCTGTGGCACTGAGTACCAGCAGCCCTGATAAATTGACACAACTCCTCCTCCAGCGCAAGGTTGTTGCTGGTGAGAGTGTCAGGGTCTTTTCCATAATGTATTTTATTATGAAAAGTTCCATCACACTAAGAGAACAGGCAGAGTTTCACGCACCCAGCAAACACCTCCTCCGCCTGCAGTGGACGGCCAGCCTTCGTGCGGTGCTATTCGGCGATCCTCAGTCTCTCCACCCTCTCCATCTACCAATTAATTCATGTCTTGCTTGCTTTTCAAAATGAGCCGCAGACACTACTCGCTTCATTCGTGCGTGTATCACGAACCAGACTTCAGTATTTGCTTTCTTTTTTAAGGAGAAATTGAACTGCGGTGAAATGCACAGCTCTCCGGCATCTCACTGCATGAGCTTTGCAAAGCTCTCAACCAGGGGACCTAAACCTTACAGAGGCGTAAATCATAGCCAGCCCAGGAGCTCCCTCGGGCTATTCCATATCCATAGCTGGGTGAGCTCTCTGTCACTGGGACAGATCCTGGGCAGAAGCAGCTGCAGGGAGGAAAGGTTTCTTTGCCTTATTATTGTAGAGGGTTCAGTCCATGGACAAAGCCCCAAGCTCAATTCTGAGTAGGAGGGATATGGATGGAGGGGGGAGGTGGAAGTTTTTCAAACATAATACCAGGAGTGGGGAGATAGCTCAGTGGCTTAAGTGCCTGCCTAGTAAGTGCAAAGTCCCGAGTTCCATGCCTGGCACTACAATACATAAGCAAATGAATGAATAAATAAATAAATAAACAAACCGGCACCACTGTGTTTAGGGGATGTTTTTCTTTAACTCTACCTCCTTTATTCTGCCCATGTGTTCAGACAGGAAAGCGACATGGCTGAGCCTTCTGACTCCCATGCAGTAGGAAGGGCCAGCGGACGGTTCGATTGACGAGCCATAAGAAGTAGCTTGACAGCCAGGCGTGGTGGCGCATGCCTGTAATCCCAGCACTTGGGAGGCTGAGGCAGGAGGATCAGGGTGAGTTCAAGACCAGCCTGGGCTACAAAAGTGAGCTTAAGGCCAGCCTGAACTGCATAGTGAGACCCTGTCTCAAAAAGACAGAGGAAGAAGAAGAAGAAAAGAAGAAGAAGAAGAAGAAGAAGAAGAAGAAGAAGAAGAAGAAGAAGAAGAAGAAGAAGAAGAAGAAGAAGAACAACAACAACAACAACAACAACAACAACAACAACAACAACAACAGTTTGACAGATAAAGATCCCAGAGGAATTCTTGATTTTCTAATTAAATATTGACGATGGCAGTGGCAGAGAGGGTGGTCATGCTGGTGGCCACCTCTACCTTCTCCCCCCTCCCTTTCCTTTCTTTCTACCCACCATGATGCTGTCCTGGCTGGAGGTGGAGCAACCCTTTGGAGGCCAGGAAACAAAAGCCTCATGCTATGGACAAAGATGGAAGGCTAGAAGGAGCCCACATCCCTGGGGAGCTGCCACAGCCCTGGACTGCTGAGGGCTGAAAATGGGGTTGCCTAAAACTAGAATTTTAGCTGAGGAGCCAGTGAGATGGTTCAGTGGTCTAAAGCGCCTGCATAGGCAAGCTTAGGCAACTGCAGGGACCGGGGTTCGATCCCCAGCACCGCATACTAGTCCAGCCCCACCCCTAGGGCAGGCTGAGCTGACCATAATAAAGTAAATAATAATAATAAATAAAAAATTTTAAAAAATTTTTGATTGAGCTTTCAGTTATTTGAAGCCAAATGCACTCCTCACTAACTTAAAAAAAAAAAATCATCAGGGCGTGAGTATGTAGCCCAGCCTGGCTTTAAACTCACAGCAATTCTCCTGCCTCAGCCTGCTGAGTGCTGGGCTTACGGGCAAGTGCACCACGCCCGGCTCACTGACACATGTTGAGCTTGATGTCTGGCTTCCTTCTCCTCAAGACTAATTCAAATAAATACACACTTGTTCCAATCAAGTTGTCTCTCGGTGCTATCTGAAATGAACTCACGTGGAGAGTGACACTTCTGAAAGAACTCTGTCCCCTCAGGGTTTTTGTTTTGGCTCAGTGTGCTGGAACCGACTGCGGCTCTCCTCGCCCCTTCATTTGTTCTCTACCCTGATCCTACGAAGCGGCAGTCACTGTCCACATGTTAGACACGCGGAAACAGGCAGAGCCTAGGCGTGGTCAGTGACTGCCACAGAGCTCACCACTGGGCAGTGGTCAGCCAGCACTGCCACTGGTGTTTATGAAGCACCTACTACGACCAGGGAGATAGCTCAGTGGGATAAGTGCTTGCCTGGCAAGCGCAAGGTCCTGAGTTCAATCCTGGTCCCGCAAATAAAATAAAATAAAATAAAATTCACATATAACAAATGTTTATTAGGGGCTGGGGAGACAGTGCAGTAGAATAAGTGATTCCCTGGCAAGTGCAAGGGCCTGAGTTCAGTCCCCAGTTCCACAAAATAAAAGGGGGCGGGGCTTAATTCCAGCACTTGGGAGGCTGAGGCAGGAGGATCAGCACAAGTCCAAAACCAGCCTAAGGGGGCCGGCGAGATGGTTCAGTGGCCTAAAGCGCCTGCTTGGAGGGCTCAGGCGACTGCAGGGACTGCAGTTCAATCCCCAGCACCACATGCTGCGCCACCGCCACCACCAGGGCAGGCTGAGCCAGCCACAAAATGAATAAATAAAGAAACAAACAAACACAACAAGCAAAACAAATAAATAAATAAATAAAATTTAAAAACAAAACAAAACAAAACCAGCCTAGGCTACAAAAATGAGCTCAAGGCCAGCCTGAACTGCATAGCAAGACCTTGTCTCAAAAAAAAAAAAAAAAAAAGCACCTACTATGTGCTAGGTGCCATGCTTCCCAGGAGAAATAGGACAAGTATGGTTTCTGTCCCCAGGTAGCCCCGGAGGACCGGCAGTGAAACGTGCAAGCAGCCCAGTGAGATCCAGCGCAGGAGAGAGGAAATCTAAGAACTGACGAAAGAGTTTCTGAGCCGAGCCAGAGCCCAGCTATTTGAAAGGAGCTCTTCAGCCCTACACGGGCAGGTGACAGAGCGAGACCCTGTCTCAAAACTTAATTAAATGATTTAAAGAAAAAAAGAAAGAGGCTCTCTGTCTTAATTTGGCTTTCCAAAGCAGAACCCGAGGCAAGAATCTGCGAGCGAACGGATTTGGGGATGGGGTCCGCAGAAGGCAAAGGCCTGGACCAGCAAGGTGTGTGCTGAAGGAAGGCAGCCGCGCTGCGCCCCCGGCCCGGCGTGGCGGCCGACTCGCGTAATCCCCAAGGCAGGAGGACCGCTGAGTTCAAGGCCAGCCTGGGCTGCACAGGGAGTTCAAGGCGGCTGGAACTGTACGAGCGGCTGTCCCAAAAAGGCAGGGACGTCCCCAACATGGCTAGTGCAGGAGTCCACAGCCTGCAGGGGGAGGCTGAGGCGCCGAGCAGCGCAGGGCCCTCCCGCAGCCCCCGCCGGCCACGCCCGCCGGCCACGCCCGCCTCCGGGCTGCAGCGCAGGCCACACCTGGGGCCGGCCACGCCCGCCGCCCCGGCCCGGAGCAGCCAGGGTGGGGTCGGGCTCCGCGCCCCGCTCCCCCAGCGTTGTTTCTGCGCCCGCCCCGCCGCCGGGCCCTCCCGCTCCCGCTGGCAGATCCGTGTTATAAAATAAGAGGCTCGGGACTCTGTCTGTCTGACAACTGAAGAATGAGCAACCGAGCAGATGCGGCGGCTTCCAAGCGCCGTGAATTATACATGGCCATCTGCAGGCGCGCGCCGGCCAGGATTCCGCCCCGCGCCTCGCGCTGCCATATGGAGTCATATGTTTTTAGCAGCGGAGCCAGGCTGCCGGCGTCCAGCAATCCGTCACCCGCACATGTGTGACGCGCGGCCCCGATCCGCGTGCTCAGCGCCCGGCAGTTCTGAGCCCAGGCGCCGCAGCTCCGCGGGCTGGGTGTGTGTGTGAGGAGGTCCCAGGTGGGCAGTTGCGGCGACCCTCCTACCCGGTGCTAGGACGGAATGGAAGGCCTCTGTGCCCACCTATATCCCTCGCCTTCCTTACTATGTTCCCCCCTAGACAAAAAGGTCCTGCTAAGTTGCTCAAACTGACCTTGAACTTGAGATCCTCCTGCTTCAGCCTCCCCAACGCCACCACTCCCGGTTTCCCTGGCTGGCATGGCTCACCCAGGGTTCTGAGGTGGGTGTGGCATGTGGCACCGGGATTTTTTTTTTTTTAAATACAATTTACATTGTTGTCTTCATAATAGATGCTCAGAGTACAAGATGCAGGCATGATAATTTTTCTAAACACTATTGATACAAATATTTCTTCTCATTGAACTAAGAAAGTAGTTTTATACATAGAGCAATATTCCATAAAAGTAGTGAGTTATGGGCAGAACTGGGAATGTTGGAAGCTGTTGACTTGAGCCTTTTACAGCTCAGCATACTAATCTGACTTTACTTTCTAGGCTTGCAGTTAAACTTTTCTGCTGGGTGGTTAAGGCCAAGTTCAAGCAAGACCTGTATAACAAAACGTGTAACTTTTATATCTGACAAGGTCAGTCAGGTTGACCCGGGTTCTTGCACTTGCCAGGCAGACTGAAAAGCTATAACCCCAGCCCTAAATTTCAATTCGACACAGTAGAGTTTCATAGATTTCTTTACGATGGGGGCCTGGTCCCCAATACCTTTTCCTGAGACTTCCTTGAGTTCCCTCACTTCTTGGAGCTTCTGATCCCACATCTGTAGACAGGAGATAATGAGGCCACCTTGCAGAGGTGAGGAGGCAGCTCATCCGGGTACTGGTGCCATGAGGGGTGCAAGACAGAGACCAACTATCTTTAAGAGTTATGTGTCATTCTCTGTTTTGAGCTGGTTTCTGTTGACAGCAGATCTAGAATTCCTTTTCAGAATAAGTGTACGGAAATTAAAAAGGAAGCCAATTTTTGTTTTGTGTTTTGAGACGGGGTCTTGCTATGTAGCCCAGGCCGGCTTGAACTTGCTATGTAGCTGAGGCTGGCCTGGAACTTGTGGCAATTGTCCTGCCTCAGCCTCCTGAGTGCTGGGATTACAGGCCTGCAGCGTTGTACTCGGCAAGGGAAGGCAATTTAAAGAAAAATAATAAATGATAAGTAGCACAAATGAAACTCAAATAATTGTGAAGTGGAGCTCCAAAGACTGAAGTTTAAAGCCTGGCGTGAGGACGTATATCTCTAATCTGGGCACACTAGGAAGCCGAGGCAGGAGGATCATAATCTCTACTCCGTCCTGGTCAATTTAACAACTTAATGAAACTCTATTTCAAAAATTAAAAAAAAAAAAAAATTCAGGGGCCTGGGAGATAGTTTAGTGCGAAGGATTTGTGCTCAGTCTCAGTACTGAAAATGAAAAGACTGAAGTTGGAGACACACAGAGATGGTGCCTGGTACCAGCCGCTGTGCCCGGGGGCAGGGCAGTTGCAGACAGGCTCTTCACACTGGCTGCAGGGGTGGGACGGAAGATCCCCTGACGTGTGACCCGCCAGTGCCTGACATCACACTGGACACACACGTGACCCATGGGGAAATAAGAAATTTGGAGGAAAGGACAGGCGAGGGCAGCCCTAGCACTGAGCTGCGGCTTCTCACCCCATCCGAGTCTGGAGCACTTTCCGCCTCCACAGCCACAGCTTGGGCCCTCTTGGCAGCTGTCCCCGTCCTGCAGGCTGGTGGCTTCCACTCCAGGGGAGGCTGTCCACCCTGCCACACCATCCCCTTAGTCTTGGGGACACAGTACTCCCTCCAGTGGCAGCTCCCAAGGGATCCCCAACCAGCCAGGAGAGAGAGCAAGGGAAGTTTTCAGGTGTGACGTGAGAACCCTGCCCACGGTTCCTTGAGCAGCGTGGTGGCCCTCACCCAAGGCCAGGGGCCCCCGGAAGGGCTCAGAAGACCACGAGCCATCCTGTGCCTGGGTGCCTGGCAGGGTGCTGGCACTCGGGTTCAGCTCCAGAAATAGTGGCTATGATTCTTGTGGTTTCTGTTTCTGAGGCTAAAAGGGCCACTAAACTCCACACTGAACATGAGGAATCCCAAAGAAAGGCTGGCGGGCCAGAGAGCTCAGTGGTCCGATCCGGCCTGCCATGTCCGCCCCACCCTGGGGCGCACTGAGAGGCGACTGAGACTGGCCGTGGTGGCGCGCTTCTGTAATCCCAGCACTTGGGAGGCTGAAAAACAGGAGGATCACTACAAGTCCCATCTGTATAGTGAGACCCTGTAGACCCTGTACTAAAATGCATTAAAAAAACAAGATAAATAAATAAATCCCAAAGCAGCCCGAAGTCCTAATAATTCTGTGACTGCTGCAGCCCCCAGAGAAATACGGTAAGAAATTCCATCCGACGCAACCTGTCCCCTTCAAGGCCTCTTCCCCTGAACGTGAAAGACGTCACAGCGCAGGGGCCTGCACGCGTCCACGCTGACAGCGCAAGCACAGTGGCTAAACCTTGGACGCGGCCTGAATGCCTAACAGATGCACAGGTAAAGACAATGTTCGTATTTATAGACACGCACCTTGCCACAGGAAGGACCCGTCCAGGTCACTGTGGGAAAGCAGATGCCTCTCGACGCAACGCTGAGTGAGATATCGCAGTTTCTCTCCTGCGAGAGATTCGAGTGTAAGTAATTTAAAGGACAAAATAAAAGGCAGACATCAGGAGACAGAGACATAGATCTTTTGTGAGGAATCGAACCAAAAGGTGGAAGGAGAGGACAGAAAAAAGTAAGGAGAATTAAAAGGTGTCGAGTCTCTGTCCCAACTCCCTAGGATGGATGTAACCATTATGGACTACAGACACATACAAATTAAAAAAAAAAAAATCTTAAAATGAAGAAAAGAAAAGAAGGGTGGTAAGATGGTAAGAAGAGCCAGGTTTTGAAAAGAGAGGCCTATTTCTTTCTTTCTTTCTCTCTCTCTCTCTTTTTTTTTTTTTTTTTTGTGGAACCAGGGATCAAACTAAGGACCTTGCACTTGCCAGGCAGGTACTTGTGCCCCTGAGCTATCTCCCCAGCCCTGAGAGGCCTGTTTTGTAGTTAGAGGCGAGTCCTGCTTCTAGTGCCTCTGAGGAATTCTGGTCTTTTCCAGCATGAAACAGACTTTTTTTTCCCTGGTGGCCAGCTCATCCTGGGGCTGGGCTGGCGCAGCGCCGTGGTGTCTGCATTCGCCTGCACTTGCCTAAGCAGGTGCTTTAGGCTGCTGAGCTATCTCGCCCGCCTAACAGAGACTTTTTTTTTCAAAGAGATGTTTAAAAAATTTCAAAAGCTCAAAAACTTCTGCTACCTTCTGACAAAGGGAGTGTGAAAAAGATGAGAGAGGCTGGAGAGACAGCTCAGCGGAATAACAGCTCGCCCAAAAGGACAGCAGCGCGGTGCTCACGGCTGAAACCGCAAGCGGGCGAGTTATCAGCAGGGCCGAACGTGCTGGGAGGTTTGCGTTAGCAGAGCAGTATCCGGAGCGAGTTATGGATCAGAAGGCAAAAGACAAAAAGAAAAAAGCAACTGCTAACTGTAGGAAAAACAAAGGACACATGTAGTCATCGTACACAAAGCACCTAGCTGTAAATAACAGAAATAATCATTAAAATATAAACACTTACTGCATGGATGGGAAACCTGGTAGCACGGAGGGCGCGGACGGCTCCCTCAGGCCCCACCCCAGGCACTCACGCCCCACAATTGAAGGCCAGCGTGTGGCAGGGAATGGATCACTCACGTTCGCATCGTTGCCTGCTGCAGCCTACCTGGGACCCAGACCCTTACGTTCTCTCCAACATGTTTCTATTCTACGACCCAAGCGAGATGGCTCAGCGGTCTAAAGTGCCTGCTTAGGCAAGCTCAGGCAACTGCAGGGACCTTGGTTCGATTCCCGGCACCTCGTGCTGCCCCAGCCCCACCCACCCCCAGGGCAGGCTGAGCCGGCCGTAATAAAAAAAAAAAGAGAGAGAGAGAGAGAGAGAGAAAGAAAATCTGACTTTAAATTTCAATCATCGCATCTCCTTCTCCTTCTTGGGGTAGTGACTGCTTTTCAAACTTCCTTGTTACTGATGGTCTTGACCGTCCTAAGCAGCCCTACCACGCACTTCCGGCCCGCAGCCTCCTGGGGTCCATCCAGTGCTTCCGCCAGGTGCCAGGGGCCGGGGCTGCAGGGCAGCTGGGGAGGTAAAGTGAGGCCCACACTGCACCAAAAGGCACCTGGACAGCAGGTCTCACCAGTGTTGACGTTGACTCTGGTCACTATGGGCAGTGTTTGTGGATCCTATATTTTTAAAATATTAAACTTGAAAAATAAAATGTAAGTGAAGAATTTAAATACTTGGAATTAGGAATGGGCCGGTCTGTATCCAGGAGTGACGCGTCAGAGCTGCGATGTGAAGGATGTCTTTCTAGAGGGGGCGGAAACATCCGAATGGGATGAAAACAGGGGAGCCACGGAACACACATTTTATTTAGAAAGATGGAGAAAGAAGAAGCCCTCAAAAAGAGTTCATGAAAGAAAAAAAAGCTCAGAAATTCAGGCTGGGGAGCAGCGGGCCAGGGGCCACGGCAGATACGGAGAGCTCATCCATTCCTCACTCCTCTCCACCTCCTTTTCCTTGACGTTCTACCATGGAGCGAGTAAAGCTTTCACTTCCCAGAGTAGCTCGCTGCTGGGGTAGTCTCAAGACCCAGTTTTGGCCAAAGAACATAGACCAGAAGTCTGCTAAGGGCTTCTGTGGAAGTTTCCACTGCCCCTCTCTAGTCTGGAACACAAATGGTGGAGCTACGGCAGCTATCTTGTGACCCTGAGGCAAAGGCCCAAAGAATGAAAGAAACTCTAAGGTGAGGCTCTGACTCACACCACCAACTGCTGACCTCTAGGCCTGTAGTTGTAAATCACAATACAAATATGAAAACCAACTCTGGCAGTTGATGTTATCAGTGATTGGATTTTCTATTATTATCAGCTATGTGTAATCCGAAGCTGTTTTTTTGAGGACTGTTTGACCTTTAAAACAATGTACCACAGTACTTTAATAGAAATTAAAATTGCATTTAAACTTGCATCAAGTAGCAAGCTGAGGCAGGAGGACGGCTGAGAGTTTGAGGCAGCCTGGGCTACACAGGGAGTTGAAGACCATCACCCTGAACTGTGTAGTGAGACCCTGACTCAAAAATATAAAATAAGATTTTTTAAAAAAAAATTTATTTATTTGTTTGCTTGTTGTGTTTGTTTGTTTCTTTATTTATTTATTTTGTGGCTGGCTCAGCCTGCCCTGGTGGTGGGGGATGGTGCAGCATGTGGTGCCGGGGATCGAACCGCAGTCCCTGCAGCTGCCTGAGCTTTCCTAAGCAGGCGCTTTAGACCACTGAACCATCTCGCTGGCCCAATAAAATAAGATTTAAAAACCCATTCAGATAGAGGGTACCTGTAACCAACCTAGGGACCACTTGGCACACGCAGGGGTCTTCGAGGTGGCCCCGCACGTTGTCAGCTTTGTATTCTGCCATTTCTAGATTTCACCTGCCGCCATAAATGAACATAACTGTGCTCAAGTCCTGCCAACCCCGTGAGATTCTCAGGGCACGTACACGGCTGTCTCCCCGCTTTATCTACCCAGGAGGAGGAGGAGGAGGACCACGCTGCCTCCCCAGGACGGGGGCCCGCACGCCAGCACCCTCCCTCCCCTGCATCTGTTTCGCCTCCTCCAGGTCCTTGGTTTGGGTCTCCCGTGGGGAGCCCCGCCCCGGCCTCGCCCGCCTTCCTCTTTCTCGCCACATCTTCCAGCCATACGAGTGCCTGGAAGGCCGTCCCGCTCTGCACGCCCCGCTCCCAGCTCCTGCCCACCCCTCGGAGACCCTTCAGGTGTCACCTCCTCCGGGAAGTCTTTCTCGATTGCCCCTGTTCCATAAGGATCCCGCGGCTCCCGCGGCAGCACGGTTTCAAACTCACAGGTGCTTCCTAGATGTCCCTTGAGTGAATGAACGTCGGTGGACAGGAAAAAATTAAGTCGACGCCGCCAGCAACAGCCCAAGGCCAGCGAGCACAGCTGTGTTTGGGGCGAGAGGCTGCCATTCCAGGAACGCCTGGGGTGCAAGTAAAAGGAAATCCAGCTAACAGGCCGAAAGGAGAGGTTGGCCCACAGGGAAAAACCTGACACTGCCCATTTTTGAAAATAAAGTTTTGTTGGAATACAGTTACAACCATTTGTTAACATATTGTCTATGGCTGCTTTCATGATATAAATGCAGAGTTAAGTAGTCTCAACTGAGACCATATGGCTTGCAAAGCTTAAAATATCTACTATGTGGCCCTTTATAGAAAACATTTGCTAAACCCTGGCCTAAATAAATATGACTTCATTTTTCTCATATAACAAGAAGCCTGGAGGAGATGGTTCTAAGGGTTCATGTGGTGGCTGAGCAATACTTCGCCATACTAGGCTAATGTCTTGTTATTTGCTTGGTCTTCTCCTCATGATCACAGAATTGCTGCCATAGCTCCCAGCATCACATCCCCACACGACTCAGTCAGAGGAGGAAGATTCAGAAGCTCACATCAGAGAGATTTTCTTAGACCCTGCTTTCCTCATATCTGGGAAGAAAAACATCCGCAGAATGACCCAGAGATCGCCCCTGGTATCTTCATGGCCAGACAGTGTTGTATTTTCGCCTTCAAGGCCAGTAGGTGTTCCATTAGCAGGCAGCCAGTGTCCACCGCAACATTCCTTCCTCCTCCTCATCCCCCACCTCCATCTCTTTATCAGTGACACACGCATGTCTTAGACAGGAAGGGAACTGCGCTCCATTAGGCCGGATGAGAAGCAGAGGTGAAAGCCTTCCTGGCCGGCAGGGCCCCCCCCTAGCGGCGGGAAAGGGGAGCGGATGTGTGGTTCTATATCACAGGGAAAAGAATTTGACGCTTCAGGAACAACCCGCGGGACGCAGACTGGAGGGAAGCCAGCCAGCAGGACCACGTCCTGGTCAGGTCACTGTCCCGCCCGACTCTGCCCTTCATGAAGTCCACTAAACTCACAACAAGAACCGGAAAGCTGAGGCTGCAAGCAGCCAGTCTGGGGTTCAGGCTGCGGCTCAGGGGTGGGGCTTGTGTGAGGCGCTGGGTTGACCTCCAGTAGGGGGGGCTAAACCGGCTTTAACCTCAAATAACACAAGATTAGAAACCCGCAACTCAATCTGACAGGGGCACAGGGTGACGGGAAAAGAGGAGGCAGGTTTACTGAGAGTTGAAAAGATGGGATTTGATCTCAATGTTTCTGCCCCATTTCTTCCTTAATGGCTCTGTTCTCAGGCAGGGTTGCATTGCCGCGTGTTACAGCTGTCAGCAGCCCGTAGCCATGGCTCCCTCCTTCTGCAGCCCCTTGGAACCTCCTCCCACAGCCCCTTTGACTCCCACTGGATCAGCGTTGGTCACGTGCCCCATCCTGGACCAGTCGTGGGGGGCGGGGCCCTGACTGGCTCCGCCCCACACAAGCCCGTGGTACCTGGGTGAGGGTAGACACAGTTGCCTAGAGTGCAGTGCATGCTGGGAGCACAGAAGGGCTGTCCACGTGACTCTGGGCACTGTGACTGCTCCACGTGGTCTAGTCTCTGCTCTAAAAATAAAGGGCAGTGGGAGAAATGGGCACCTCAGGGTGATCTCTGTAGCTCTTAAACACGGGCCATCCTCATTTGGGGAGGCCTCACGCCCCGCATGGCCCCTGCCCACATGCAGGCCAGCGGCAAATTCGCACAGGCCCCGCCTGCAAACTGGGGCTGAGCCCAGAAGAGAGGGTGATGTGGTGAAATGCATCTTAGCAAAGGATGGGGATGTGTCTCAGTGCAAAGGCCCTGAGCTCAACGCCCAGCACCGTAAAATAAACACCAAATAAACCGCCTATTCCAGTGTAAGATTATATAATTTAAAACAATTACTATGCTTGACAACTAGCTTTGCAAGATCCTCCAAAGGGTAACAACCGGCTTGCACGAATCTGTGCGAGCCGCACTCTTCTTATCCGTGGCTTTGATACCGAAGTCACCAGAGGAAGCTTCAAGACCAATACAAAGAAGAAATGCATCAAATGATTATGGGACATGCGATTATTTTTAATTAGGCATAGAGAAAAAGTGTTCTAAGTGAGAGATTTCCTTAGCACGTTGAGTCATAATTTCACATCACCCTGCCAGACGTCCTTGTAGAATTCGGCACGGGGGTTGGGGTCATTATCCCCTCCTTGGTCCTGGGATTCAAGGACCAACAGTATAGGAAAGGTAGATGCCGTGCATATGTGACTTCTAAGGTCAAGTAGTAAAAGATGTCGCACTTTCCTCCTTGTATGCTGTGCTGGGACGCACGAGTCTCAGAGCCTCCTGGTAAGGAACACGCCAACCTAGTGCCCAACCCAACCTAAACTGGGCGCTCGCTAGGAGCCGGCAGAGCCCGTGCAGGAGACGCTCCGGCGGCCTCGGGCGCCCCCTGCTGGCCTCGCCCGGCGCCGCTTCACACAGCTGCACCGGAGACCCGGGAAGGACTGCGCGTCCGGAGAAGGGTGGGCCGGGCCTCCAGCCTCGAGGTCGGCGCAGACTTAAGAGCAGTGTTGCTGGAAGTGGGGCAAAGGAGCCTTTGCGATAGGGGGGCGGGGTTCCCCACGTGCAGCAGGATGAAAAAGAGGAAGCGCAGCTAGTAAGCCCAGTGACCAAGCGCAGAGTCCGAAGTGCCCTCGCCTGGCTTTTTCTTGCCATCTAAGGTAAAATGCAAAAAGAGGGAACCGGACTCAAGAAGAAGCTCTTCTGTCTAAGGAGTCAGAACCTGCTGGGCTCACAAACCAAACTGTTTCTCATTCTTGGCCTCTTTAGAGGAAAAAAAAAAAATCTTTCTCACCCTGAGAAAAGATCTGTCTTTTATTACCTGATTTCAAGACTTACTATAAAGCTACAGTAATCAAGACAGTGTGGTATTGGTGCAAGAATAGACACACAGATCAA
>PVKN010019028.1:0-16570 GCA_004027915.1 Capromys pilorides | reverse complement strand
CAGTTGTGCTGATTACCCACTACTATTATGGACTACTAGACTATATATACAGCTACTTTCTCTTAGTTCAATAAGAAGAAATATTTTTACTAATATTGTTTAGATAAGATACCAAGTGTGCATCTTGTACTCAGAACAAATATTATAAAGAAAACAATATGGAATATATTAATTATTGTAACTGTCCTATGAACTTGTTGTGAAGCTGTCTCGTTGCTATTTCTTTCTCATTAAAATTAATTTAAAAATCACAAATTATATAAGCAGCAGTATACAAAATTATGTAGTGCTACCTAAGAATTATTTACAATGGTTTCGGGAATATAATTACTGTTGACCCCACTATTGTTCCTAAGTTAGCTCATGTAATATTTTAATTTCAAAAGAGGAAAATAAAATTGCTAAATTCAGTAACCTTAAAAAAAATAGTAGATGGAACGAGTTCCCCTAACCTGTTGCTTAAACTCTTTCACTGCCAACATGGCCATAGCATTCTTGACCCAGTGAGAGGAGCAGCTAATGAAACAGCCTGGATGCTGTTCACATAATGAACCCTGTTATCCGCTTAGCTATTGTTAAAGTCTTCCTCTGCTGATATAATTTTTTTGGTAAGGACTCATTAGGGCACAAATATCTTCACATCCTTTACTCATACGTTGAAGGCTATCTATATATCTATTCTTGAAATATTTTCACCAATACTTTTGTCAGTATATTCCTTTCATGTCCCTCAAAATCCAGCCAAATCATTGGGTATAGCCCTTGAGTTTGTATAGTCAATATCAGTCCATTTTTCTTTCAGGCAAAAATGAATGTCTTTTTCCTTTTTAATGATCATCCCCCCATGAAGTTTTAACATGTACACCTTCTTTCTGGGATGCCTCAGGAAGAAAACGTAATATTGCAGTGGTCCCAAATTGAGTGCAGTTGCATAACATGTGTAATCATCAGTAAAAAGGCTGCAATAGGACTATGGTCCTATTGACCATAGGATACAACTGCTAATATTATGCATGCATGATGGACATAGAAGCACTGCAGAAGAGATAAGCACCATAAACTGGTGGGCCAAATTTCCATGGAATTTACCTGAATCTTAAGGCCTGCTCAGGTCTGATCATGCCATTTCACTTCCACAGAATGATGGATGATTTCTGTACATGTCCAAACTTATGTCTCAGCCTAGCAGGTAGCACCTAGTTCACAATGGAAGCTCACACAATTATATAAGTTGATGTTCTAGTGTCACACTCACTTTCCTCTGCAGCGCAGCACCAGGACAGGGGGATCTACTCTCATTGTGAGGAGAGTTGTCTGAAGATGAGATCTTGCACTTGCCAGGAAGGTGGTGATGCCACTGAGCTACTCCCAGTCCCTGAAGCAGCATGCTTATTGGTACTGGTGCCTAAAACCAGTATAAAAGGTAGCAGAGCGACTTTTGAAGCACAATTTGCAAACTCAGAGACAGATTAAACAAGGAAAGGTCTACAGTAGCATCATTAAATCACTAATAATGTAGTAATTTACAGATGGTTGATAATGCCACATAGGCTGAATCAATTGCACTATTGATAGTGTTCAATTTAGTAAGTCTTATGTTACACAAAATGGTAATTTCTGATCTTGGAGCTGAGAATTCTAGGGTCACAGTAACATGTTGTAAGTCCATGCTTCAAATGGCCACGTTCCCTTCACAGGAGTCATTTGTGTAATTCTAGAGACATTTTGTAAAGTGAGAAGTCTAAAAGCTTAATTAAATATCAGAAATTCTACAACATAGGCTACATAGGCTATGCCCTTATCACATGAGAAGTTTAGGAGTTTAAGTGACTCAGTAGGCAGCCAGGGTCCTCACTTTGTAAACATCCTGAGGTTCCACAAGAGAGGGCCACTGAAATAGTGAGTGCTACACCCACCTCAGTGCAGGTAACCTAAATAAAATCTAAGGGAATAAAATAGGCTTGCTCCCCTTTTACTCTTGCTGCTTTTGCTGTCTTATGCCACCACTCTACCATGCCATCGTGGCTTGGAGCAAGTTGTTATGAACTGAAACCTCCACTGAGTGAGCTGAATGAACATTTTCCTCTTTAATTTGTAGAATAGATTTTTTCATCAATAAGAGGAAAGTATTAAAAACAATATTTAATATACATTGGTAGAGCAGAACACATATTCTGAGCAATTTATGGAATTAGACGTGGATGTTTTAGAACAAAGTTGATGATGGAATCAGTAGGAAAATTGTTCACAATAAGTTCTAACAAAATCAGTAAAACAATTTGTCAGTAAATAGCTTGTTTATGTATTGAGACAAAATCAAGGGAAATATAGTCTGAAAGGAATCAATATCAGAGAATTTATTAAACTGAGTTTTCTGGCTACTACTGCTTTTGCTATTCGTTCATTATGTAAATGTAAGGTTTTTATTACTTGAGTAGAAAGTTACAGCCATCAGTAGCAAAAAAATGAGAACCACTGGGTTGTCCCAAAGGCCCAGGGAATTAGTTTGTTGTCTAAAGTATGTAAAATAAGACACTGGGTATTAACTGAATATAACTGCGACTCAAGTAACATTTGCTTAGCCAACTTTTATTCACTTCATGCTTAGGAATCAGTTGTCACGGCAAATTACTTTGAGGGGCCCCTTGGAGAATATTCTGTAGATGCTTTGATATGCATCAGTGCCCAACTTGAGTTCAGTCCAATTAATATCTCCCAGTAATTTTTGGAAGTCATGCAAAGTTGATGAACAATATTGCATCCATTTTTTTTATTTTGGAGTCTACCAACACATTCTGTAATAGAGTTCCAAAATACAAGAAAGGCCTAGAAGTTTGCATTTTATCATGAAGTATATATAGATCATGACTCATAAGATATTTCTTAATGCTTACAAAGTATATAGCTCTATTTTGGATGCTCTGGATACCAGTGTATCACCTATAGGATGGGTAATAAAACCCTGAATATATTTCTGGCAAGCAGGATGTAATTCCCCTCTTACAAATTGTGGCATAGCATGGGAGTATTTTTGATTCTCTGAGGCAAAATTGTTCACTGATACTCATGTGTTCCTTAAAATTGATGATAGGCACAGTGAAACATTGATCATCAGGTGGGTGTACAGGTATTACAAAAATGAATATAATATAAAATATAATCAGTGGCCATCAATTGGGTACAGCTGCAGTGGAAGAGAGGCCATGCTGCAATGCTCCCATTCGCTGCAAGAAAGCACTTCAAGCCTTTAAATCCAGTAACAATCTTTACTTATTACATTTCCTTGATATAAAAAGCATGGGAGTGTTCTAGTTCTAAGTGTCCCATCTAGATTTGCTCTTATACTAATTGATGTAAATGTGCTAGGTTCTCTTTGCTTAGTGCCACTAATCCACTTAGACTGGAGTATCTATTTTCTATTCAGGCTGCAAAGCAGTATTGTAGGGAGAAGCTGCAATGACCGCTATTAAAATGGGGACTGATACTGTAAACCTGTGTGATATACCTTAGCAATCACTACAATGTTTTTAGGGCTGCCATGTGAATTGTTTCCAAATACTAAGCCCCATCATATTCATAATCTGCACTGTTGAAGTAGTGGACCCATTGATGAATGCAATTTTGCCTTTATTTCTTTTAAAGATCTGTTCCTCAAAGATTTACAGGTATAGGGCCCACATCAGGTTGAGGGACCCCAGAGGCATTTTGTGGTCCTGAGCCTTATATGTAAGATTTAACACTTGCTGAGGTGAAGTGAGCTGCTCTTACAAGATAGTTGTGGCCTTAATAGACACAAAGGAAGACCAGTGCTCCATGGTCACTACAGACATAAGCTCCACTGCTTCATAACCTGAAAATGCTTTCCTGTAGACTATTACCTAAAGTACAAAAGAAGAGACAGTTATCATTGTCATTGTGTAGATCTTTTACTTCTTTAGTGATATTAATTCCTAAGTATTTCATTTTCTGCGGTGCTATTATAAAAGGTATTTTTTCTCTTATTTCTCTCTCCATGTGTTTGTTATCTGTGTAGAGGAATGCTATTGACTTTTGGGTATTGACTTTGTATCCTGCTGTCCTTCTGAATGTGTTTATTAATTCTAGGAGCTGCTTGGTGGAGTCTTTGGATCTTCCAAATAGAGTAACACGTGATCTGCAAATAATGATAGTGTAACTTATTCTTTAGCTATTCTTATTCCTTTATTTTCTCTGCCTTTCTAATGGTTCTAGCTATGATTCCAGAACTGTTTGAATAGGAAAGACAGAAGACATCTTTGTCTTGTACCTTATTTGAGAGTTAACGCTTTCAGGTTTTCCCCACTTAGAATTATGTTAGGTTGGATTGTCAGATGACTTTTATCAGACTGAGGTATAAACCACCTATTCCAATTTTCTATAGGGCTTTGATCATCACTTGAGTATTGCGTTTTGTCAAAACCTTTTTTTTTTGGCATCTATTGAGGTTATCATGTGAGTTTTGAGTTTTCCTCCATTCATGTAGTGTATTACATTTATAGATTTGTGTAGGTTGAACTATCCTGGCATCTGTGGAATGAATCCTATCTTGTCATTTTGAATAATTTTCTTGATGATTTCCTGTATTCTATTTGCTAGTGTTCTATTGAGGATTTTCACATCTATGTTTTGGAGGGAGATTGCCTTGTAATTTTACATTTTGGTTCAATATATCCACAGTTTTGGTGTAATACTTGCCTCCAGGAATTATTTCAAGTGTATTGCTTCCTTTTCAATTTCATTGAAGTTTGAGGAGCATTGGGATTAAATCTTCTACAAATTTCTTGTAGAATTCAGCTGTGAATCAGTCAGAACCTGAGCTTTACTTGGATGATAACTTGTTGATTACATTTTCAATTTCTTTGGGTATTAGGCTATTCAGAGTTTTTATAGCTTCTTTATGCACTTTTGGTAATTTTACCTATGTAGGAATCTTCCCATTTCTTCTGTGACTTTGATTCTGTGAGAGTAAAGACTTTCAAAATAGCTATGATGATCTGTAGTAATTTAACTCCTTTTAATTCCTTATTGCTTGGATTTGAGTTTTTTCTTTCTTCTTTTTTAAGAGTTTGGCTAGGTGTTTATCAATTTTATTTAATCTTTCAAATAACCAGCTTTTTTATTTGCTACTTCTTTGTATTGTTTTCTTTGTCTCAATTGTGTTAATTTCTGATATAATCATTATAATTTCTTCCCATCTTTGGGCTTTGGGCTTGGTTTGCTCTTCTTTTTCTAGACATTTGAGGTGCAGCATTAGGGTATTTATTTGTTCTCATTCTGTTTTCCTAACGTGTGAGTTCACCTCTATAAATTTCTCTCTGAGAACTGCTTTCATTGCATTCCACCTGCTCCAGTAACTTGTGTTTGAATTTTCCTTGGACTGTAGATATTGTTTAATTTCTTGTTTAGTTTTATCTGTGACCCATTAGTTTTTGAGGAGGGTGTTATTTAATTTCCATATGTTTATGCATTTTTCTGGTTTCTTTTGTTGTTAATTTCCAATTTCATTGCATTGTGGTCAGATAATATGCATGGAATAATTTCTATTTTCTTACATATACTTAAGCATGATCTATGGACTAGTATGTGGTCTGTTTTAGAAAATATCCCATGTTGAGTTGAAAAGAATGTGTGTTCATATGTTGTTGGGTGGAGCACTCTGTATATTTCCACTAAGTCCATTTGTTCAAAGGCTTGATTCAGTTATGCTATCTCTTTGCTATTTTTTGTCTTCTTGACTTATATTTTTGAGATAATGTGGTGTTAAATTCCCCTGTCGAGATTGTGATATTGGTTATTAGATCTTTTTCATGCCCTTAAAATTTGTCTTATATAGCTGGGTGCTCCCATAATTAATGCATATATATTTTTGACTGTTTTTTCTTCATCTTGAATTTTTCAAATTCAACTTTCAAATCAAACTTTATCTGGTTTGATCATTAGTGGTTTGAAGTTTAGATTGTTTTAAAACAGGATAGTTATCCCTGCTTTTTTTGTGAGCTCTTAGAGCATGCAATATTGCTTTCCATCCTTTAACTTTCAGCATATGAATTTCCTTATGGGTTAAGTGTGTTTATTATACACAACATGTTGTTGGATTCTGTTTCTTAATCCACTCTGTCAATTTTTTTCTTTTAATTGGTGGATTGAGTCCATTTACATTGGTGGTTATCACTGAGAAGTATTGGCTTATGTTTGTCATGCTATTTTCCTGTTATTGGTTCCCTACTTTTCTCCTGTGCTTGTTTGTCCCATTTAGTAGGTTCTTTCTGTTATCATTCTTGAAGTTGTGTAAGTTCTGATCCCTGTCTAGAATGTATTTTAGTAGTCTGTGTATGGTTCGTTCATTTATCATGAATTTCTTCAGTAGTTCTTTGTCTGGGAAGTATTTTATTTCTCCATTAACCTTGAAAGAGTGTTTTTCAGGGTATATCAGTCTGGGTGAGAATTTGTTCTACTGTACGACTTGAAATACTTGACTCCATCCTCTCCTTGACTTGATGGTTTGGGATGAGAAATTTAGTTATTCTTATGGGTTTTCTTTCAAATGAGATCTGCTTCTTTTCTGTAACATCATTTAATATGTTCTTGTGATAAAATTCTGGGATCTTGATTATTATATGTGTAGGTGTAGTTTTAATTGGGTTGATATTACTTGAAGTTCTATATGCTTCAGTTACCTCAGTGCCTGATTTTTTCTCATATTTGGGAAGTTTTCTGCTATTACATCTTCCCGTATTCTTTTTATGTCATTTGTGTTGCCTCCTTTTTCCTCACTGATGCCTATTAGTCTTATGCTGTTCATTTTTGCATCATAGTTCAGCTCTTGAATTATTATTTCCTGAATACTAGTTGGTTTTAAGAGATTTTTTCCTTTCTTGGTCACTAGCTGTAACACTGTCTTCCAGGTCTGAAAGTCTATCTTCACTTTCATTCAAATGGTTTTGCCAACTTTTAATGGAGTTTTTAATTCCCCGATTAGCTCTTTGAATCTGCTTCATGCCTTCTATTTCTTCTTTTACATTTTACTAATTTCAACAAGAAATAAATAGCAATGAGACAGTTTCAGTGGTAGGATTCTCCCTTGTCATGCCTTCTGTTTCTTTCCCATATTGCTTATTCAAAGTTTCCATCATTTTTTATTCTCCTCTATTTTTTTTTATCAGTGTCTTTTTAAGAAACAGTAATTCTTTCATTATAGCTATCATTTCATTTTTTACATGGGAGATTATCTCTTATCTGATTTCTTGTATCCATTTCTCCAGTTGTGTCCTAACTTCAGTTGTTGTTATTTCAGAGATTTCAAATGTATGGCTTATGATTTCTTCTATGTGGATATTCCTTGGGTGTGTTTTGGGTGGTCTCTTGGCCTTAGCCTGCACTTTTCTGCTTTTTTTTTTGGTCACTTTCTGTTTCAGAGAGAACTCATTATCTTGATTTCTGTGATACTTTTTGTGAAAGCTTGATTGCAGGTAGCTTTATTACTGCATTCAGAACCTCTGTGTGGAGGGTCTGCTATTTAGGTATCTCTCCTGTGTCATAGATTCTTGTTTTGTGTGTGTCCCAGGATTTTGCCTTCTCTACTGATTGAAAGTGAGACATATGTTTCCATTTGACCCTGTCCTCTTTCTTTTGTTATAGGTCTTTGGCGAGGTTACCCAAGCCCCTCCAATATTATTACTCAAGGGAGAACATATGGTTAAGGCAGATATTGCCTGCTATTTACAGTAGTTCAATTAGCAATACTAATAATAGCTAGCGAAATTTTGAAATAGACAAATTTGAGTAACTAATTGGTTTGTACTTTCAACCATAGAAGCACACATTATGGCTATATGACAAAGCAGATTTTAAATTGGAAATTTGTATTGAAATTAGTTCCCCTGAGTTCTGTCTGGGCACCTCCTGTTGATGTACTTGAAGGTTTTCAAGCAGATTACTTCATCCAAGTTAACCCCTGTCTCCTCTGTGCTATGAGGATCCTTCCATAGGCCTACACCTCCATCTGAACCTTCCTGGGCCCAGCAGTATGCCTCAGCTCGCCATGTCTAGTTCTACCAAACTTGAACTCAACCACTCAGGCTTGACTTGGGTCTGGCTGCTGGGCTCCATGTCTCCTTCAGGCTATGTCCCATTGAAGTGGAGTGGACTAGCTGGGGCTGGCTGGCTGCTGGGCTCTGCTAACACAATGCAGATTAAAGTAAGTGATATGTGGAATTATGGAAATATCAATTTCATGACTTACTATTGAAGTCTTCTCTGAGTACTTGTTGGAAATTGATTAAATAACTGAATGAGAGAGACATTTATTTATTTATTTATTTATTTATTTATTTATTTATTTATGCATTTGATTGTTATAGGGTCTCATTACGTAGCTCAGACTCATAGTAACCTTCCTGTTTTCAGGCTCCTTAATGTTGGAATTACAGGTCTGTGCCACTAGGCTCAGACTCTGTGGCCTGCTCAGTCTGCCTTATGGGTGTAGCTGGCACGGCATGTGGTACAGGAGATCAAACTGTGGTGCTGGGAATTGAATCATGGCCCCTGCACTCGCCTAAGCAAACACTTTAGTCTGCTCAGCTATCTCATCTGCCCTAAGACGAATTTGCAAACACTACCTAGAAAGGACTGTAGAAGTTTTGTCCCTACATATATGTGCATCTTACTCTGTCATTAAAATTTAGCACAAGGGGCTGGGGAGTTATCTCAGAGAAGTGCCTGCCTGGCAAGTGTGAGTTCCTGAGTTCAGTTCTGAGTAACTCCCCCCATAAAAATGGTGCGTCTAAAACATTTATGAATAGGAATGATAAACTAGGACCTTAACATAAAATAAAATATATCTAAATAAAAAATCTAAATATTTCAAAACTGTAATGTTTTGAGGGCTTGTTTGGGGGTTCCAGCAGGGAGAGCAGCTATGTCTTTGCGCTGGTAGAAGGAAGACCACACAGGCCCTGCTCAGCAACATCTAGTGGTCAGATTCTGTTTCCATTATTTCTTCTCTAGCAAATACATCTATGAAATTCAATAATTTAACTGCCAGGGTCTTTGATGAGAGATTGGCATGAAGCCAGAGCCAGCAGGAGCCTTGCCTTCTGCTGTTAGCATCCTCCATTTCCCACTCCTTAGGCTCCTTCAAATCCTCCCACTCTTCGGCCAGGACCTCTGTGCATGCTCAGGACTTGGGAGCATGTGTTTTTTTCAGGGACAATCTCAACACCCTGTGAGATATTGCCATCTTGACCTCCTAGGACAAGACCATCCAGCCCAATGGGAAGATGAGGTCAGAGCCTACAAGCCTTTATCTTGACTCACTGCCCTCTCCAGGAGCTGCATGATCCCGTGGTCACTTCATCCCTAGTTGGCAGTGGAATCCGAGGCGGGTCCAACTTGCACAGCTGAGTGAGGTTACTTCAAGGCTACAGGGGATAAGACAGTCTCCTGGCTTATGGCAAGTGCTGCTGGGTGAAAAAGTCCTGTTCTTCAGTGCGGTGGGTCTTCCCTGGGGCTGAGTAGATCTTGTGGGGAGGGAGTCTGCAGGTGAAGGGCTGTTCCCTGAACCTCCTCTTTTGGGATAGGTGAATGGGTGGGTGGGTGAAAAGAGAGTTACAGTGGGTTTCCTCACTCCCTAGCCATGACGGGACCTCCTGGGTAAAATGCCTACGGGATGTCTGAGAGTTCACCTTATTTCTACTTTATCTTGGACAATCTCTGACTCCACTCAGTGGGAAGGCACAATTTTTCCCAGAATTTAGAGAATTATGGGAGCAGGTCTTGCACATATGAGCAGTATTGACTGGCCTATTTGTTTACACTTGTTACTCAGGTTTCCCAAAGAGTTTCAGGTGGATGAAGATTGTGACATCTTCATCAAAGATACCTTACCCACGGAAATGGGGAGAGGTTATTTTCATTTGCTTGTCTGAGGGTAGAGGCAACACGTTAGGAGTTTACTTTATGGTTGAAGCTAACAGAGAAGGACTTGGCAGCCCGGTGTTTCCATTATCAAATTTGAAGCTTATGAAAGTTTCTCTGACTTCCGTGAATTTAGTCTGGTGTCACCCATGCCTCAGTACTCACATTCTGATTTTTTCCATTTCTTCCAAACACCAAAACCCACACCCACCCAGATGTCTCTTTGGAGACCTTTCCAGTGTCTGACAGGTGCTGTTTTCATTTCAGATAGGAAACATCTGTATTATTGATATATATGCTGTGCTGCATTGGTGAGGGAGTTTGCACTGTTCATACTTATTGCCATCATATTTCTGGCTGCAGAGCATAGATAAGATACTGATATTGCTAACATTGTTCTAGAAAGTATCCTTTATCCCTCAATTCATAACCAAAAGGGTGACTTCTGTCTGCCTTTCCATGTGCAGCAAATATGCTCATTTCATCCTGTCTGAAACTAGGTATGTTGTCTAATATTTTGTTATTACACATTGATATTTTCTTTTTATATATACACGGTGTGGATGGATAGAATAACATATGGCAGATTGAGAAGAGATTAGACAAAGTTTTAAGAAGGCTAAGAATAAAATACCAGACAAAAACACTTAAAACTATACAGTATAGGCACACATGACTCATCCAGATGGCTGACACTGACAAAAGATCCATGAACTGCTGTGTATGGTTTCAGGGTAAATCCTGAGGGGTCATTGGCCTGAACTTGTCAAATACAAAAGTTATATTTTTAGTTATATAGGTCTTGCTTTAACTTGGTCTTAGCCATCCAGCATACGAGTATAACCATGAGGTATAAAAAGTAAAGCCATATTAATATACTGTGCTGTAAAAGGCTCAAGTCAACAGCTTCTGATATGGCCGGTTCTGCTGATAACCCACAACTGTTATGGACTATTGGACTGTATCGGGTTATTTTGCTGAATCCATGCACCTACAATATTTGAATGGCAAAGGAACACCCATCTCTGACAAAAACAACCAAAAAAGGGGGATATAAATGAAGGACCATTTTGTAGTGAAAAAAATATATATGTATATACCAAATAGGATAGATACACAGCTACTCTCTCTTAGTTCAGTGAGTGGAAAGACTTGTATTAATAGTGTTTAGACAAGATATCATGTCTGCATCTGGTACTTTGAATACTACGAAGACAATAATATGTAATGTGTTTGTTATTGTAACTTTCCTACTAACCTGTTTTGAAACTGTCTCATTGCTATTTCTTTCTCATTAAAATTATTTAAAAATATATAGGCACATGTAAGTACATGTATGCAAAGCTACACAGTTGCATGTCTGTGTAGGTGCAAATCATGAGGAACTTGAAGATGGGAATTAAGAATGTTCTTTCATATCACCTCACAGGTCCAGTTCTTCTGGGGCCACGGAGTCTGAGTTCTGATGGATATTGCCTTGCGCTTGGAGTGCTTGGAGTAGTGGGACTTTGGAAATCTTTGTCCTCTCTGGACCTAAGTAAATGCATCTGGACATGGTTTCACCATTAGAGCCTCTCACATAGGGCTACAGTGTAATTTCACACAGGTGTTAATTTCCCAGTACTATGGAAAGTGCCAGTACCAAGAATGGACAACATACAATTTATCTTTCATCACAAGATTACTGTTAACATCCATCTTTAATTCAAAGAATAAGAACTACAGTGAAACTTCATAAGGTTATTGTCTTTTTTTCTTTGAGATAGGCCCTGACTATACAGTTCAAAGTGGCCTTGAGTTTACTGTGTAGCCCAGGCTGGCCTTGAACTCAAAATGATCCTGCTGCCTCAGCCTCCTGAGTGCTTGGATTACAGGAGTGTGGCACTATTCCTGGCCTAAAAGTTCTTATTGGAAAAACACATTCTATAGAAATTTATTAGAATGGCTTATGGGAAGAGATAGGAAAGGTTTGGAGATGTTGCTCACAAGAGAAGTGCTGCAAGACTGATAGGAATCCTGCCTGTAAAGACTTCCTGAGGAAGTTTCTGCTGGGGAGAAGGACTGCATTGGTTGTTGGACTCCAGATCCTTTGTGTTTTGCCTTAGCCCAAAGTCTGTCTGAATTTTTCCTGAGACTGAGATTAAACATGGAGGACTAATTAATCTTTCAAACAAAATTTCAAAGCAGTCAAATATTGGAGCAGTGGCATGATTATTGTAGGGGGCTCTTATTCAAATATATGTTGAGAATGAAGAGCAGAGAGCCCAGCAGAATAATTTAAAGTGTTGTGAGTTTGGCCAAAAAGTCCACAAGGAGGCTGTGGACTGAAAAGATACAGCTGAGATCCCCATCACCCAGGAGGAAATGGAGAATAGAAAAGATGCCCTGAGGGCATCACAGGAGGTGGAAGTTTCTAACCCCTTTGCAGCCTCACAATCACAAGGGTGAGGGACTTTGCTTTGAGGAGAAAGCTGCAGAGCCTCATGTTCCAGAATGGAGGTGGTGGCCATACCAGGTTCCAGAATGGAGACAGCAGCCACACCAGATTAGAGAATGACAGTGGCATAGAGAATTTCTTTATTGGAATCAAGGTCAGAGTGCTCAGAAATCCAGGTAGTCAATCCCTACAGCTAAGAGAGAAGGAAGCCTGGCTACTGCTCCAGCTGGCAGCAGACCTTGGCATCATCCAAGTAGTGTTGGTTTTAGGTGCATGCAGAATGCAGAATTCTGAGGTTAAGAAGGCTTTCACCTATATTTCAGAAGAAGGCCTAGGAGGCCAGGCAGTGTGCCCCTGAGAGGGCAGAGTGTGAAACTGTGAGTGAGAAGCCTACTCCATGGAAACCCCAGAAGTTTGGAAAAGCTAGGAATGTGGATCATCTAAGGAAAAATGCACAGAGGAAGCATAGCCGGCCTAAGAGAGAAGCTATAGGAGCTACCACCAAGACTGCCATAGGGGTGGAACCACATGGAGCTCACAATTTGACACAGATTGCTTCGGATGTTCCAGATGGAACTATAGGACTCAAAGTTTGCCCTGATGGATTTTGAACTTGTTTTGGCCCCAGTGGTTTGTATCCTCCTATATATATGTTTTGGAATGGCAATGTTTAGCTCATGCTTTTGAATGTTTGATGTATTTAATTTTTCATTTGTATAAGTGTTCACAGTTGAGAGTTTGCCTTGGATTTTGAAGGAAACTTGGGACTTGGACTTTTCATCAATGCTGAAACTGTTGAGACTTTGGCAACTCTTTGAGATGGACTAAAATGCCTTCTGCAGAAAGGGATATGAATGAGACTTTGGGGGTCCAGGGGTGGAATGTTATGGTTTGTATCTAGTTGTCCACCCAAAGCCTTATGTAAATCATGGGGCTGTCAAGTATGAGCCTTGAGGGGTGGGGCCAAAGGACCAGGGTGGGGCTTTAGAGGCACAGCCAAGAGAGGAGCAAACCATTAAACTGATGGCACGTGCTGTCAGAGTATACCCCCCATCCCAGGCAGCAGTCTCTGGGAGGTATGGGGTAAATTATCCTGGACATGGTGGCATAGTCTTGAGGTCTTGTAATGTAATTCAATCTGCCTTAAATTATGAAAACTCCAGTAACTGTGAGCTAAATAAACCTTTCCTCCCCTAAGCTTTTGTGTATGGTATTTGTCCCAGCAATGAGAGAAAAGTAACTAAGGCTTCTCTCTCTCTCTCTCTCTCTCTCTCTCTCTCTCTCTCTCTCTGCTTAATCACACCAGAATACTTCATTGTTACCCAAATTTGTGCTTTTTATTTGAAAAAATATATTGTGATAGTAACCTGACAATATCAAGATATTCTTATGTCATTTTAATTAGTTATATACAATAATACAAACAATGAAAATATAACATAAAGTTGAAATTAGAGCAGTCAGTTTTCAATGTAACTTTGGATTGTATGTGACTCCCCTTTGAGGTGGATAAATGAAAGCCTTGCGTACCTACTTTAAAGGAAGATTTGTTAATATTAATATTTACAATCTACCCTTCCCATGTCCTGAAATATTATACTCCAGGGCAACAGACACTTGCCATTGTTAATAGAGTGCAGTCTACACAAAGGGGAGGCAGGGAAGGGAGCCTCAGGATATCCTGTCATTCCTGTCATGGCTCTATGCTAGAAGAGGGAGGGACAGAGGGAGAGGGGAGCTGGAGGTTTGGCCATTTGGTCCCACCTTCCTCCAGCTGCATGCACCACTGCAATAGCCTTCGCTCCTGGGTGCACGGGTCCAGATGGCAGATCTCCACCATGTGCCACTCAGCCACTGACACACAGTGGGGCTCCTTTGGGCTACTCATGTGACTCTTCTCAAAGCCCTGTCCAGTGCTCATCTCCAATGTCCTCTCCTCTGGCCTAATGAGCATAAAACTGACTCATCTAGCTTATTAAATAAAAGTCTTGAAGCACTGAGTGACTATGTCCCATGATACCCTTGTTTGGGCCAGTTTTATGCATAAATGGTCCTCCACTGACTACAGTTCTTGAAGTTCTCAATAATAAAAATTTGTGTTTTCAGTTGAGTGCAAAAGTGATTGGAAGCCCAGCACAGTTGTGTGCTTATCTCTTTCTGTCTCAACTCAGCTTCTACCATGATTATTGCTTTGTTAATGCAAGACCCCACCTGTTTGATGTAAGGTCCCATCTGTGGGCTTCTGTCCTCCTGGTGAGTCTCCTTACTAATTGCTTGAAAGATCCTTCAGAGGCTTGCACATCCATGGATGTTTTTCAAGGATCACCTCCCCTACCTCAGCAGACGCTGTCACCACACTCATGGCTGAGGTCATAATCACCTCCCTGCCAGCAGGCGAGGTCATCGATTCCCAAACCTTTATCAGAGGCATCTTTCTACACCTGATAATGCCGCCTCAGCCCCTTCACCTGGACAGCAAACACCAGGAAGGTGAACAGAAATGCTTTGGGGTTTTGCTTGGTTGTTCTACTTGCTTTGGGCAATTGTAAACTGTATGCTTGTTCTGATCTCTCTAATCAGTTTTACAACTGATCCATGGCAAATTTCCTGAGCAACTTTTTATTATTTCTTTGAGACTGAGAGATTTTATAGTTGCACAGTTAGATTCTTTGCACTTGGTGTCAGGGAATGCCCTACTCTCTGCTCCCCACACATCTGCTCAACTCCTTGGCTCTTCTGGTGCTTCGGGCCAGCCTAGCTCCAGGCTCAGTGCTTGTCACACAGAGCTGCATCCTGTCCTTGCAGAATCTGTATGCAGGACCAAGTTATTTACTACAGGTTGCTATTGCAATGCCAGTGTCCCCTGAAAATGGACAGACTATGGATGGAAGGACACAGGGACAAGTGCAAAGCCTCTGATGGCTCCCAGCTGTGTGAAGTCACTGGCACTGAGTCTTCAGCTGACAAATCCATCCATCACAACTGCTCTCCCTCAGGAAAGTACTGATCTGTGCAGGTGGGCAGGTGGGCTTGGATCCTGAAAAAGACTCCAGCCAAGAGAGTCCAGGCAGTGGAACACAAAGCAGTGAACATGCACACATGTGAATACATTCAGGACAGCTTTATTTTAGAAGACCATTGGCCAAAGGCACCACAGCCCCTGCAGGATGGTGGCTCTCCTCTCTCCACTGCCATGACCATCTCTAAAGTTACACCCACTTGTCTCTGCCTAATAGCAAGCTCACAGGCTGCCTAAAATGACAAGCAGTACTCCACAGGTACAGGACAGCTGAGAAGACAGGTTGTGTGTTTCTAGATGCCCAGCACATAGCAAAAAGCTTCTGCTATCTTTGTTATTTTAATAGAAAGCACACAGGGATCCGCAGAGTCCACAGAAACATTTCTAAAATTACTGTCCTGAGCTGGAGAGATAGCTTGGTGGTCTAGTGTCTGCCCTGCAAGGGCAAGGTTTGATTCTCAGTACTCATGTTGTGCCAGAGTGCCCTACTGGCCCTGAAACCAGGCGCGGAGGCACTGAGGAGGCTGACACAGGAGGATCACAACGAGTCTAAACAATGTAGTGAGGCCCTGAATCAAAAACAATTTCTGTCCTTATTAGAAGATGGTGGCCTTTATTTAAAGAAAAAGAAAGCTCCTTCTTTTTCTCATGTTGTTGATTTTTAAACAAAGTTGATCAAGAAAATGTGTGGATAACTGTAGTAGAGAGAGAGAAACAGAGAGAGAGAGACAGAGACAGAGAGACAGAAAGACAGAGACAGAACAGAGACAGAGAGACAGAGACAGAGACAGGCTATATTATTTTCATTATATTATTAATCTGTCATTCAGAATATCTTCTAAGTTTATTTTTTAAAATATCAAAAATTTTTACTCTCATCGAGGACCTCTTGGTCAGGCACGTCACATCCTTCTCTAAGAGTTGGTGCTGTTGGGTTAGACCAACCCTGTGCCTCCACAGCTCCTGATGATCAGGGCGAATTTTGATGTGGCTTTTGAATTATTAATAAGACAATAATCAAAACACATCACAACTTCAAGGTTCTCAGGCTCTTGTCATACACCTACTTTTGTAACAAGCTTTAAGATTTCTGATTCTCCCAGCCCCAAACTCTCCACTTGCTTTCTGAAAACATTCTAGCATTATCTTTAATGTCTCCTTGCTCTTTCCCCCTTTTTTTT
>PVKN010019027.1:0-16562 GCA_004027915.1 Capromys pilorides | reverse complement strand
TTATAACACCTATACCCTGGGCTCTGTATAACTAATAGGAGGACAACAATATGCATTGTGTCAAATATTGAAATGTACTAATTACATGTTTTGAAACTGTCACATTGCTATACATTGTTATTTCTTATTAAAAGTAATAATAAAAAATAAAATAAAATTAAAAGAGAAGTAAGACTGTTCCAGCAATAGTTCCCTTGGTGCCACCATTCATGCTCAGCATTGGTTTGATTAGAGACGGAACATGGAACTCTGCCACAGCTATCCCAGGCAAACTACACATGCCAAATCTATAAGAAGATTTAATGGCCCTGTACAGTCATGGTTGGACACCACCTGCTTCTAAATCTCATGTGAATGTGTCTGCTCCTCAGATCCTAAATGAGCCACATTTAGACTAATTACTGCAAAAGATCCGGGGTAAAGTAAGTTTTAGCCTTCAGGGTTCTGAAATCTAGGCAGGTTTGCTAAATGGAGATTGGTCAAGGTGCTTAGCTAATAAAATGCTGTATCTAGCATATAAGTCATTCTGAGTAACTATGTACTGTTTGCAGATCACACATGGCCTCAGGAAAGAGGCCCCATAAGAGCAGAGGAGCTCGGTGAAGAGTTTGAGTCAACAAATCCCAAGATCCTATAGGCAGGCACACAGGGAGGTACAGTGGTGTACTGATAAAGGATAGAAGGAGGGAGTGATATTTTCTAGTCACACGTGGATGGATTGTGTGTGAGTGTTCCTGCAGCTATATTTCCTTTTTTTTTGGTCACCATCCCAGGTGTTGGCTCCAAGCAGGACCAGCCAGCTCACTACACAACCCAGCCGGGCCTATCCTGCTAGAGCAATGCTGGTGAAGGAGGGGGTCATACAGTAGCTGTACAGTGTGCCTCATGGGGCCTGGTCTGCATGACTCTCCAGCTCATCCTAAAACTTTAGATGTGGGAAGGAATGATCACAAGGCAAGAGGAATTAATACTCACTACACTGAGAACTCCTTGTCTGGGCCTCCCAGGCAGCTTGAAGTTGCAGGGAGGAGCTGAGTGCAGGGGGTTGGGAACAGCTGGACATGTTGTTGTCCTTTCTCTTCCTTTCTCCTGTTTTCTATTCAATTTAAGTCTGTGTTTTACAGGCTGTGTAAAATAGAGAGTAGGACAAATGAGCAATTAGATGGAATGGATTCACAGACAGCCGAGATGGCAAGCTGACTAATTCAAGTTCAGAAAGGATCGTTTAAGCAAGAGAACAAGCAGCCACGACTTACCTCCATCCCTTGCCTTTCATAGATTCTCTTTTGGTGGGCAATTGTAGTAAATTTGACTGATTTGCTGGTATTACGCCTATCTTTGCAGGCTGTATTCAGCTTAGTCTTTAGCCTGGTATATCCCGTGTAAGGACAGAAGCTTTAAATGCAACTTGCAGTATGCAAAAACTATTTTCTGGAAACGGACTCAGTTTAATGCTATTAGATGCAATCAGAAGTTCCTAAGCCTCTTACTGGAACTCTTCCAAATGTGCCCTAATCCAATTTACCTGTCCTTTGGAATTTAAGCCTCTGACAGATGCAGTGGACATTTCTCAGACAGAGCAGCCTGGATGGTAACAGGTGCCTCTGTTCATTTTTTCTTCTGTGTCTGCTTCATGTTATTGTTCTGGCATGATGTCCCGGTGACCTCTAGCCATTGGCTTGTAGGCAGGACTAGCACAGGAAGGCATGGTCAAGGGGCGAACCTAATTTTGACGCCAAGGGTGTGTCAGAGGTTTGGCGGTGAATGAATGCTACAGAGCCCTGCTCCCAAGCCCCAGAAGACTTCCAAGCCCATTTCAGAATCACTGGGTTGTGGCACTGTAAGAACACTTCATCTCTAATAAAGCTGAGCCTAATGACTCATTCCCACATGATTTTAATGTTTCCTTTTCAATTGAGAATGTTCTTTCTTAAGAAGAAAAAGTTTGCCCTGACCACTCAAAAGGAGAGAAGAGTAATTTTTCATTGTTTCAAATTGAACACACTTGTAATATTTTTACTTTCATGTATGGTTTCAGTGCATGTATGTGACACAGCGCACAACTTACACACATTCACACATACACACACACACGATGGCAGAAACCAGGGGCCCCTGTATAAATATGTCCTTGTTTCCAGGTATGATATCCTTAAAACAACACAGAAGGCAAATATTAAAATAACAAGACTTTGGAAATGGAAATCTGAATTATATTTCAATGATGAATCTGTAAAATTACACAACCCCTTTGCAGAGAGGAATTTGACATTATTAAATGAAGTGTAAGTGCAGTCTCTCACTTTTCTATTTATCCTAATATAGAATAACACAGGATAAGATCATTGCTGTGACATCATTATAATGCCAAAAGGTTGGAAATCTTAGCTGTCCAGCTGCAGTGAACTATATGTACAGGCTAATGATGTAATATTGAGTAGAATAATATGCAGCTATGAAAAAGAGTAAGGAAGTACTCACAGGAATGTGGAGAGAGCTATAGAACATGGAGAACATGAAAAAATGAGGTGCCAAACAGTAGATATTGTGTTCTATGGTCTGAGTAAGAAACAGTGGGCAAAAGATGTATCCATATGCACTCATTATAGATCCACTGTGCATTTAAATATGCATACACAGCACACACACACACACACACACATATATATATATATATATATATACACACACACACACACACAGAGACACATTTTTTGTATTTGTACTAGTTGTGGAAAGAAGTAATATTGATCAAAGGATACAAATTTTCGATTATTACATAAATTCTGGAGATTCCCATGCAGCATGATATATATAATTAATAATAATGAAATGTGAACTTCAAATTTATGCAGTTTTGAATCAATCAAACCTTTCTAAAGCTGGAAGAACAGAGAAACAAAGGAAAAGCAAATAGAAGCTAATGAACAATTACAGCTCAGGATGGCAAGAGAGGAAGCCAGATGTCCCTGTATTTCTATCTAGCTCTGGCCTTGAGTCACGCTTCTGTGTAAGGCAGGGTACAGATTAGTGGATGTTTTGCTCCTTCCTGGGCAGTGTTTCCATGCAGGCAATGAGGGAGTGGCAAGGCAGCATGGGGAAGACTGAGTTCCACGTGGCATCGCGCCGGCTTCCGGCCACTCCGCCAGCCAGGACTCCTTAGCTAGCCCCCCACTTCCTGGTTCCCTCGGCTGCCCTTGGCCTCCCGCAGTCCCCGCTTTGTTTCCCAGGTGAGATGGGCAGAGTGACTTTCTCGCCTGTTCATTCTGGACCGCAGACCTGGTTTCTGCAGCGGCCTCTCCCAGCAGCAGAAGTAACAGAGCCTTCACGCTTTGTTTCCGTCTGACAAAGGTTATTCCCAGCTCCCAAGAAGGCCACATCTCCAGCTAGCAAACCACCTGCGTTTATGCTCTCATTTCCATCTAGCACACTTTAACACTTGGGGAGAAAAAATAGCATATGGGTTTTTAGTGCAGATCTATGGGAACAACCCTTTCCGGAAATTCTCTGGGACATGGAAGATGATAAAGATTTTCTCCCAACTTCCACACCCATCAATTGTCAATCAGCATCATCCATCAATCAAGATCTTTCAGAAGTCTTTATCTAACTGGCTGTTTAACTTTCTTGTGCTTACATGTCATCTCACATTATTCTCCCAATAACTCTTTCACAGAACTCCTTTACAGGATAGAGAAGGCAACTGGCTCAGAGAGGTTTAGTCACTTGTGAAGGGTCACATAGCCTGAAGCTCACTGTCTGTGTTGTATCCTCTGTCTTCCCACCTTGGCCAGGCTCTGTTGCATTTCGCTGTGCTACTGTCTTTCAAGTTGTTTGCAGGTCCACTGAGAGCAGTAGTAAGACGTCACTTCCTCTCACTGGAGCCCCTTGATTTCCTCCCAGCGGGGCTCTGTCTCCAAGTGTCTCCTCTTATAATCATGAGATGTTACTCACCACCCGGAGCGCTGGCTTCCTAAGGGCCACAAGTACCATGGCTCCCCTGCACACACACACACATATATCTTCCACGGTACCCATGTAATGCACAGAGATGTTATCTCTCAAATAAATGATCCCTTTGATTATAGGACTTTGTTTTACATTTCATACTCAGAGTCTTTTCTATTGATTGGAACTACATTCCTTTATTTGCTTGGACTTGCAAAGGCATCAGGATAGGGCCCATTAGTGCAATTACTGCACATAAATCATTACATAGGATGTGTACAGGGGTCACCTAATGGAAGGACTTTAGAAAGGATACACATTTGTACAGTTTCTGTCATTATTCTTGGGCTCTGTCCTCACAGAAATGCACATGAGGTGCCATGGTACGCAAGCCTCTTCAGGTTGGTCATGTGAACAGCATGAAGGCAGCAGCCATGGCCGACTGTGTGCTCGCGTGCCCACATCCACAGCCAGCCAAGTGGCCACTGGTCTCCTGTTCTGTAAACGCCCAGCTGTGGATGGTGAGAACTGCAGCATCGCATCACAGACTGCAGGTGCCATGCCTCATACAGGCGCTGATAGCAGTGTGCTCAGAAGCCTGCTGGCTTACTCAGCAAGTGGCCCTAACCCCGAGCTAAAGCAACATGTGTGATGCATATCAAAAAGGTGGTAAAATTGTTTCATAATATGTGGGGGTCTACATTTTGAAATATATTATCTTAGCACTGCATGTGATTATGAATATACAAATGTAAACGATACATAAGAGGACAATTAGCTATTTCCTCTTAAGCCTTAGAAGTTTGCACATTCCAATGGACCAAGAAACCTTTTTTGTGAATAGTTCCTGTATTCTCACTAGTTGCTTTATAATGCACAGAACTATAAAGAAATAGAAGTTATTACTGCCCCTAAACACACTGCAAGTTTGGTGGCATAAAATAAATCTGACTTCATGATGTTTATGGGTTTTATGGGCTTTTCTGGAAAAGCCCACAGGGGACAAGTTTCATTCACTCTATGGTGTCCAGGCCCGGTGCGGAAAAGCTAGGTGTGGCTGGGGTTGTGGAGGTGTCTGCTCACTGCACCAGGCTCACAGGCAGCACAGCAGTGTCCTGACTGTCTAATGAGCTCAAGATCAAGAACAAAAGTTTCACTGGAAACGATGGAGGCTGCCTGGCCTTTCTGTGATCTGGCTTTTTCCTGCTAATGATTAGTGGTCATTACCACTGACATCTTCCTTTGGTTTCAAGTAAGTTAAACTTTCAGATTGAAGGGACCTGGACCCCACTTCTCGTGAGGGGAACATCAGTATTTGACTGTAGAAGGTGACATTAAATAGGAGATATCATCAGGTCAATGTCTGGAGAACACAGTCTTCCTTAAAGAACTATGGCATATGCCCATTTAAGAGAAGATGGAACACCAAAAGCAAGTTATGGCGGAAACACTTAGGGAGTTAAGATGCTGTTCTTTTATGAATGAGGCTGGTGAGGGAGGAGTGGGGTACAGATGTTGGAAAAGTGCTGACAGAATCCAAATATGAAACTAAGGAGAATGAGGCAACCAGATGAAGATCTGGTGTGAGAGGGAGAGAGGATGCTCTATTTTGGAGTCCGGATGATCATGAGGAGAGAAAATAGGCAATAGAGGCAGACAGATACCTGAGAGGAGGAGGAGGAGGTAGGGAGACCGAGGGAGGGAGGTCCAGCAACTGCTCACAGCCGGCCATTTTTGTGTCCCTGGCTTTGGCCTGGGTGCCTGTCTGTGTCCTGGCTTCACAGCTGCTCCTGGTGGCAAGACCTTGCCTTGACCACTCCAGGCTTCTCCTGTAGGGTCTCCCCCCTCAGTTGTCCTTGCTGCTCCCCTAGATATTCCTTCTGGGCTGTTGTCCCTGCTTATTCTGTATCTGGCATGTGAAGGTGGGCTTTTGGGGCCCTGGACCCTGTAGTAGATCTTGTGACCATGTATGAGGAGCCAAGTACTTCTAGAAGATGATCACAGCTTCGTCAGCTTCCCAGAATGGTCTCTGAATGAAGGACAACCGAAGGTTCATTGAGCTATGCCACTTCCTTCACTGTCACACTATGGTTTGTTCCTGTTCACTACACGTCACTCCCTGAGAATATGTGACCCTTCCCTAGATACACAGGAAGCTCTTCAAGGAAGCCTGAAAATACACGGGTGATTTGGGGGTGACCACAGACCAACCAAATCACAGAATCCAGCACCCTATTTGTTAAAAGATATGTAAGCAATGCAAATGTAAGCCAGGGCTGGAGACCAGTTCCACTTTCTGCCCACCTGTATGGAAAACATCTTGTTTTGCATGTCACAGCATTAGTTTGATTAGATTCCCTGGGGGAAAAGACATTTGGAATTAGTGCTATGTAGAATATTTCTTCTGCCAAAATCTCAGTTGTTTTAAATACATTTCAAAGAAAGCATTAACCCTGCTTTGTATCAGGCACAAAAATAACCCACAGCCAGTACTTTAAACTGTTGTCTCTACTGGGTTAGCTAGAGTTACGCTGCTTTAAAGAGCATGAAATTATATCAGGACTAGACTGTCAATTTACATGGCAAGATATCTGGGGTTTTTGAATTTAGCACACAGAGATTAAATATAATTATTTTTCTTTGTGTTGAATCCCTTCAATTCCTGCGCATCTCTCTTATTTACCTAGCTTTTAGATTTTATTTTTGTCTATAAAGACAGCCTTGATTATTAAAAAAATAAACGATATATCAATGGGAATTGAATTTCAGGGAAAAGAGTTCTGGAGATGATGGAGAGTAATGATGGCATGATAGTTGCGTGATGCCACTGAGCTGAACGCTGACAGTGGTGGAGATGGGAAGGTTTGTGTTGTGTGCATTTTACCACAATGTAAAAGAATCAGACTTTAAAACTAAAAAGTCACTCCTTAAAAGCAAAAGAGAAACTCTAGTTAGATAGAGTAAATAATTGGCCCTTTAAAAAGAAGATGTTTTTACTCAGGAAAAAAAAATCCATCTGCAGAAATAATACCAGCACAAACCATTTCTCTTAAATTGCAGTGAAATTGGGTGAGTGGAAAATAGCTGTTGTGGAGGCTTTGGAAAACTTGATGCTGAGTGGATGAGTAGTCCTACTTTGGTGTGAGGAGAAGGTGAAGGTGAGGGGCCTGCAGATGGCTTTCCTCCTCTGTCTCTGCTTTTCACCTATGTAGCCTGTGACTCTGCTCAAATCCCTTCAGTGCCTCTTGATTCTAAAAGCACAGTTTACTCAGGTTCCTAGATTCCCTAGGGTTCTGAGGTGCCTCTCTTTGTGCCACCCCCTTGCTTCCTTGAGGCGACCTTGATCCCAGCCCCTGGCTTCCGCTGAGTCTACAGTTACTCAGATTTGCGACCAAGAAAACAGCGCTGTTTTCACTTGCTCTTCTAGGCCTAGAATGGGCAGGCCCACTGTCTGGGAACATGATGCAGTGCTTTCTTCAGAGTTCACCTTTGTTTCCTTAAAACTACACCTGCCGGTGAGGCAAGGCCTCGTAGAGGCTGAGTGATCCTTGAGGGAACTTACAGAGCTCAGGAGATGTGGGCACACAGCAGGGACCCTTCAGCAGAGGCACAGTGACTCAGTAGAAGCCACAGAGAGCACAAGGAATGCGGATGCTGATGAGAACACGTGCAAAGGGAATGCTCATGGCCTTGATGGACAAGTGTCCCAAGAAAGAAGAGACTGGGTTTGAGGTGATTACCACGTCTATTTAAATGGTAAAAACTTGACTACCACATAAGTCAAGGTTCACTTTAAAAAGCTCCAAGTTAGATATTCTTCCTGCTGTATGACATGTTGACTACTGAGATGCATGTGTCTTCTACAAAATGAACTGACCATGTACTCAAGAATATAGGGTTTGCAGAAGTGCCCTACAATTTGGGGACACTGTTGGACCTCAGGAAGCATTTGACAAAAGGCCTGGTCCAGAGGTGAAGACTCAGTAAACATTTTCCTCTCCACTAAGCTTCCCCTGCCCTCTCTATTGAATCCCTTTTCCCATAGCCCTATTAAAGTGTCCGAAAAATGGATCATCATCCACTAAGGCACTAAACAGGATTTGTTGTTCAGATCTAATAGGAAAGACATATTTGCTAAATTATAAATGGGCCATATTGTCTGTCATATGAGCCAACATCACAATAGTTGTTTCAAATTATTCATCTTATAGAATTATTCATGACCTTTGATTTGGTAATTGTTATTTTAGTATACAGCAAGATGGTGTGAAGGCAGTTGGATGAGATCTAGTATTTGTTGACTGTGTGCAAAATATCATCAATGCTTAGATATGTTATTTAATGTTAGCAAAGCCCCTACTGTGGGAAACACTAATTACCCTATTTTATAACTGAGAGTTTAGAAGGACTTGAGATTTATCCAGGGCCACCACGCCAGGAAAATTAGCATGCAGATTTGGGCCCAGGCCCAAGCTTGCATGTTCAGCAGGATCACAGATCACCTCAGAGCACCACCTGTCTTTGCCCTTCCTGCCAGCCCCCCTCTACCCATTGAGCACACCCCTAGCACATGGTGGTGTCAGACCCCCTTCCAGGCAGCCTCCACCTCTCCAATAGAGACATTTGGATAACCCAGCATGGATGTCTCTGTCTTCTTTGGGACCTAAGCAGATTTGCTGTTCAGGTAAGAAGCTAAGGTCATTTTCTGTTTGATGTCCTGCAGGTTGATGTCCTTTTAAAGGAAGGGTTGATGAAGATCAATTCCTTCCTTTCCCTTTGATGCCTTCCTCCCCAGCTCAGGCCAAGCCAGTCCTCTGCTCCAACAGACTTAGGACATTTTCCTCCTTTAGGCTTGGTGGGGAAGGGCCTGCTGGTCTCTCCTGTGTCTCTTGTAGCAGATGAGTCCCTCTGTATACCACCATGTAGCTCTAAGGCATAGCTCAAAGCCTTCTACCGGTCAGGCACTAAGTGTAAGTTTCTCAATGGTTTATCAAAAGCAAATCTGTTTTCGCAAGAAGGAACTTGGCAGTGGAGCCCAGAACCCACAACCCAGCACTTTTGGCCTTTAGAGTTCTTTCCAATGCTCACAACTCAGTTTGCCAGTGTGCACTTGGATCCGATGTTTGTTGCTTACATGAGCATTTTGGGTAGGACCCAGACATTTTTCATAATGCAGGGTCTTCTTAATAGCACTGGACAAGGACAGGATCGAGAGCTTTCCATGTACCTGTGCCAGGACCTGCAAGCCCTGTTTGGCTGATATCTGATTTGGATGAGTCTCCTTGAAGCAGAACAACCAAATCAGCTTCTTGCTGATAACAGTAATCAGATTTTATAGCACAGTCCCCACTCAGGCAGGGGAATTGGGAGGCAGCCTGAGATATTGATTTGTGTGTAGGAGGCCCTTTTCCTTGGAGAAAGAAGAATAGCTTGTACTGAACTTCTTTCCTTCCTTGGGCCTAATGTATTTTTCTGTGCATGTTATGGGACAGAAGTCCCTTTGCGCGTCTTCAATTTGTGTATTTAAAACATTGGAATTAAAGCTTAGCAGAAAAATTATTTATATTTAGCAGATGTGGCTGGCTTAGAAGTGTCATGCACCTTAGATAACAGAAGTGTAGATTATTTGATAGTGTGTCTACATTTTCAATTCCATTGTTTTCCATATTTCATATGCTTAAAAAAACAGTACTTCTCTGGATACCAGCATTGGCTAAAGGGAATTTCTTTAAAAATCACTAACTACTCCGTGCATTTTCAACTTCTTTCAGTCTTTGCATTTAGAAGATAATATTCTCTAGGTAGCTCTGAAGATAATAATAGAGGTGCAAATGAATGTTTGTTTCTGCACCAACTGGCGAGAAAGACTCTTCCAGATGTGCAATGCTGTGGGGAGCCAATCTGGCTGAGATAACTGACAGCTGCCAGCCTATAACCTCTGCTGCAGTGGGGCTGGGGCTGCAGAAGGTGCCATAATATCTGGGTTGCCGGGAGCCACGTCCCTGTGTGTCTCACAGCTTTCCTCCCCACAGCTGTGTGCAGAGATCTCACCCTGGCTTCAGGTGGTGAGGAAACCTGCAGCCTCCACTTGACCAGTGGGAAGAAACACCTCCATCTGCTCCATTGGGGCATTGTTGGATAAATGGAGATATTCTTTTTATTGCATTAGGACTAGCATCTTACTCCTAAATTGTTTTAGAGACCAGTTTTGTTGTTGTTGTTTTATTCCAGTGATGGGGCTGGAGGCCAGGGTGCTCCACCATGGAGTCACACTCTCAGCTTTTTTACTCTTTCTTTCTTTCTTTCTTTCTTTCTTTCTTTCTTTCTTTCTTTCTTTTTTTTTTCCATTTTGAGACAGGGTTCTGTTAAGTTGCCTATGCTGGTGTCAAACTTTCCATAACTCTGCTTCAGTATTCTGAACAGCTAAGATTACAGGCTTGTGGCTCTGTGCCAGGCTGAGGCCAGTTTTTAAGATGAGCTGGGATTATAAAATGAAAGAATTGAAGATTTCAGGCAAATAGAAGAAACAGTTCCCCTGTAGTGGCAGGGACTAAGGTGGCTCCCAGTTCTATTGTTTCCGTTTTATGACTATAAAGCCTTACCCTAAAGCTCCTTGCCAGCTCTCTCACCCTCTCATTTCCTATCCTACCAGGTGGGAGAAGGCCGCCTGTTGAGTCTTCTCATAGGTTTGTTCTGGGCATCAGAGAAATTAATGTAAGTGGTTTTTCTCTCTGGAGCCAATTCAGACAGAGGACATAGATAAAGTTGCAGTCCCTGGCAAGAGAGCTTCTTATTTTCTTTCTGTTTTGAATTATGGCCTAAACTGTGAATGCTGCCTGATAATAGTAATAGCTATCACTTGGTGGCCACTTTTATGTGCCTGGCATACCGTTCAGTGCTCTCCAGGCAGAGGCTTATTTAGCAGTCACAGTCCCGGGGCCTCTTGTGGCTGTCACCTTGCTCCTGTGCTTCCACCCACGCAGGTAGAGCTCAGGCTCTGAGTCAGGTGTGCCCTGCCCTGTGGGCTGTGGTCTCAGAGCAGGAGCTGCACTCACAAATGGTCAGCGTGAAAAGGATTGAAAATTTTCAGTGCTTAACTGCAGTGAAAGGCCAGAAGTCGTGGAATGCAATCGTAGCTATTGTTTGGGGAGTCAGAAAGACAGGATGCTGGAAAGAGAAACAGAGAGCAAAGGATTAGAGAAAGAGAGAATTCATAAAGCATTTGAATTTATAAATCTCATTTGCTATTTTCCATGCAGATAATTTTTAAGAGCATCCAATTAATTAGTTAATGGGGCTTTGATGTACCTAGGGTAGGAGACTTGGAGCTAATGGTCTTGATAATCTCCATAGAAGATTAGGCACATTATAAAGTGAGATAATGTGCAGGGCTTCAAAACTTTGCAGGACAGAGGGGACTACGGGTGAGGTGGGGTGGAAATGGTGAGCAGGAGAGGGAGGAGGCGGCTGGGAGGGAGGCGATGCCTTCAGGAAATGCTTCAGCCCTGCTCCCCACAGTCTGCGCCACTGTCATTCTGTCAAGCGCATTTTCGCTTGGGCTGTGGTGGGTCCCTGCCTGGTTCCATCAGCAAGTAGACAAGTTTCAGCCACCAGTTGTTGTCTGCATCTAGCAGAGACCCTCTGGTTGTTCTTTCCTGGTCATGCTAGATGCAGTGATTAAGCTGTTCAGTGCAGTCTTTTTAACTCTGAACTTCCTGATTTCGGAGTATGCTATAAGGATGAAGTGTCCTGCAATTTTGAAATAATCCATGGCTCTTTCCATTTCTCTGGAGCCCTGTGAGCTGGGGAAGCCTTTGGCAACTGCCTCCTATGGCCTTTTCTGACCCCTGCCTGGGAACCTAAGGCCACCAACATCAGCTGGGAGAACTTTAAGTTCATTAGGAAATCAGGTTCTTCTTCTTTGTCAAGGCTGATTGCTGCATTTGAGGATAAAAATAACATTTATAATGAACAACCTGAGCAGCCTCTTCTGCAGAATCAGTTCTTAGGTTTCAGATGTTGATCATCCGTTGTTGTGAATTTTTTAGGGACTTATTTCCCTGCTTTCTTGGGTGCTTTTGCCTTTTCTCATCATAGTTTCACTGCCTCTAACCAAAGAACAAAGTACAGAATTAAGCTAAAACTAGAGTCTGATCTTTTTCCTGTTAATAAGCAATTCCTAGAAGGGAGGAGGGAGCTCTTCTTATTTATCTTCTCCCCATCAACACTCATGCAGGGTTAAATGTAGGTGACTATTTTGTTGATTGTAGGACAAAGGTAGAGTTGGGGCTCTGATTTCACTTGTAAACAGGGATTCTTAGGTGACTGGAACCACTGACAGTGTGTGTCTCAGTTACTTTTTACTTGTTGCTGGGACAAAATATCCGGCACCCAAAATTAAGGAAAGCAAAGTTTGTTTAGTTCACAGTTTGTTGAGGTTTCAGTCTGTACTCAGCTGGCTCCCAGGCAGAGTGGCACAGGGCAGAGGGCAGCAGTTCATGGCAGCAGAAAACATCAAAGAGCAAAGGGAAGAGCAGCAGCTGGGGCTTGTAGCACGCCTCTCTTCCTTCTATGCTGACTGGGAAGTCTGGAGCTCCTCCAAGGATTTGGCAGCAGCTGATGTCAAGATCCGAACTCCTCCAAGTGACGCACCGGGATGACCAACCTCTTGACCAACCTCTTCCAAGGAAGTGGGACATGCACAAGCCTTCCTCAACGCATAGACCCTTTTTTGCTTAGTCACTCTAGCCCCACCCTCACCCCCACCCCCATGCCCCAGAGCCTGGAATCACCCAGACACAGCCCAGCTTCTAACATCTCAAGTTGATACAATGTATCAACCACCACAGCTGGCTCTTCTGTGGCTTGGTGTCATGGTGTTTTTCACACAGGAAGAGGAACACTAGCTCTGTAGCATACAGCTGGATTCATGGGCTGGTATTTCTAGCCCCACACCACAGACATGGGCTTCCTTCTTTGTAGGGCAGGTTTAGGAAACTTTCTCATGTTCAGGAGCCCCCCATCCCCCTTATGTTGCCAGCCTGTAGATGCCCACATATCTCGGTTGATTGATGGGCCAGGCCTCTCATACACATCTCAACAGTACCAGATTGACACCTGAGGGATGGAGCCGAGCCATTCTGTCTGCCTTGCCAGTAAAATAAACAACCACAAACCTCTGGGATCAAAGACACAGGCAGAATAAAGACAGCTTGAGAATAAGGATAGGCAGCAAAGCAGGTTGTAAGGCTACTCAGGAGAAAAATCTGTACCCAAATCGAAGAAAATGGCATGTGTGTGAAGGGGGTGGGTGCCTGGCTTCTGGGCTGGGAAGGAAGAAATGCTTCCACTGAGCAAAGAAACTATAGGATTCCGTTAGGTGGTGGCTAAAGGTTTTGGGCTCAGGGGCAAAGACAGACAAAATCTGGGGACCTTGCTGTGATGACCCAAGACACAGTCTCTACTGTGTATCTCGCATATGTGCATAGCACTCTTGAACATACACACACACACACACACACACACATACACACACAGACATGCACATGCACACATGCACATGCGCGTACACGCATGCACACATGCACAAAATCCTTGCCTTTTGCTCTGGGTGACCTTTAACACTTTGCCCTTCTTTTTTCTCTTAGCAATGATTGTGAAGCCTAAATATTTTGATGTGAATTATATAGATCAATATTTACCATGTTGGACATTAAAACTGGCAAATTAAAGAAATAATTTATTTCACACAGTATGGCCTATTTCATGTTAGTATAAATTGTCTTAATCAAGAAAGGATATTTTCTAAAATAATAGTGGCCTTGTTCTACTTGGCTGCAAATCTCCATTGTGTCTGGCTTAATGGGAGGTGGCTAGGTTTCAAAGCTCCTTCTATGGCTAATCTGCTGCCATAGCAAACCATGCACTTTCTGTAAAGCTCTACCATACCCTCAGAAAAGAAGAGTGAATAAGTCACAGTTTTATTGTGAAAAAGTTTTGGCTTCTCAGACCCCCTGTGAAGCTCTCAGGGACCCCTAGGTTTCCTCATCCTTAAGCTTTGAAAACTGCTTGCTTAAGTGCAAATCCTCACAAACTGGCCTCTTGTCGCTTTAAGGAATAGCCATCTTGTGCCACAACATTTCTGCCTCAGCGGAACGTAGGTGCCAGTGAGCCAAGCAAATGATTGCTTTGGCATTGGCACAGTGTATAGGAGCCTTCCAAAAACATCCCAGAGACAAACTACAATAAGCTTGACACTGAATTGCCTGATGGGCAGTCTGGCCAAGCTCTTGTTCATAGACCAGAAAATGCAGTAATCCAGAGTATGAGACAGTCTCCTTTTCAACATGTGAACCTCGAGCTCTATATGCCCTACATTGTCTAGGTGCTTCCCAACTGCCAAAAGCTGTATAATAGAAGAGTTGCTGCCCCAGGGTCTCTCAGAGCTTCCTGTCTCTGTTGCCTTTGGGTGGCTTAAATGGACCATTTAGCTGACCAAGGGCTGGGCATTTTACCCAGCTCATCTGTTGTTTCCTGGGTGCAGAATCGCCTCACCCAATCCCAATGTCCTTTTCCCTGCACTGAGGCAGTGGCTAGTAGAGATGCTAACCAGATGAACAGCAATGCAAAGCCACGGCTCCTAAGGACTTGGGGCTTGTGTCTCTCAGCTCAGACTTTGTCTGTTGTAGGGAATGAGAGTGGTACTGCCAATCAGTCTGCAGCCAGCTTGCAGATCGAAGAGAGGCTGTTCACAAAAGAAAGCAAAAAACAAAACACATTTGATGTTCTAATGCAGGAGTATCATTTTTAATGTGGCTAGGAAAATATTCAACTTCACTCTTTGTCTTTTGGGGAAACTGCCTGTGTTGGCAGGTTGACCTCACCAAGACTGGCAGCAGGCAGGGCTCTGTAGCTTCACTTACAGCCAGGCAATTGTATGGAGAGGACGGGTAGGGGTCACCCAGTGCAGAGGGGAAGGAGTGTGTGTGAATTGAGTGTTTGTCTGAATGGTGTGCATAGGAGGGAGGACACAAGTGCAGGACAGAGACTGCATTACTGTCACCAGATTCCTGATCTTCACTCTCTTTGTCCCCTTATAAACCTAACAAGCTCACAGGGAGAAGGTTCTGGAACCCGGAAGCCAGAGTTTCATCACTGTGCTCCAGGTGATTACTTATCTTTCTGTAGCTCAGTTTCTTTGGCTGTAAAATGGGTATCAGGATAGTGTCTATCTGGCGGGGATGCTATCTGAAAATGGAAAGGTAACATACAGAGGTGTATCTCAAACAGCTTTTATATAATATGTAAAAAAAAAAAAGCACAAAATCAGTGGCAGACATTGTTAGATTCTTATTATTGGCACCTTGATTAGCAAAATAGGACTTTTCAGTTGGTATAGGGATTCAGACAAAGCATGTACGATTGAGTCTTGGACACAATGTCATAATGTAGCATTGTAAGTCATGCCTGTCTGGGCATAGCAGTGCATGCCTGTAGTCACTCAGCTACTCAGGAGGTTGAGGCAGAAAGAGCTTAAGCTGCAAGAGAGCTCGGGCAACTGAGTGAGAACTTGGCTCAAAAAATAAAGAGGGGCTGGGGCAGTAGCTTGGTGCCTAAGGCACCTCCCTGGCAAGTGCAAGGTCCCGAGTTCGAGAGTCTGATCCCCAGTGCCAGGCACTGTGGCAGCTCTGGTTCTGGGTGCACTGTGCTGGCCCCAAAACTGGGCATGGCGGTGCATGTCTGTAACCCAGCACTAGAGAGGCTGAGACAGGAGGATCACTACAGCTCCAAGCTGCACAGTAAGACCCTGTATCAAAAAATAAAACATGAATAAATAAATAAAACTGAAAACAAGTGATAATGTAGCTTAGTGGCAGAGCATCCTGTGTTTCATAATTAGAAAAGCACAAAATAAGTAATGATTTGGGAGTAAGTACATGAATAATTTAATGTTGGACCTGAGAGTGTTTTCATGCATAAGAACTCTAGTCCTTGAAGGGGAGCACACATTTATTTGCTCAATTCCTGCGTTGTGAGATCAGTAATCTGTTTACCAGAGAGTTAGAAAACAGGGCAGCCAATTTTCTTTTTTTTTTAAGAGAATATGTAACAACAGTCAGAGAAAAACCAGTATCATCCTAGCTAAGGAAGCAGTAGCTAGCACATGTGGAGTGTTCATCCTGTGTCCCTACCGAGCTGGGCACCACCATACTGCCTCTTTGGCCACCACGGTCCTGGAGGGAGGTGCTGTTCTTAGTCCTTGGTTGCGTAGCAGGAGGGCCAGACCTTATTTGAAAGAGCTAGTGAGAGTGGCAGAGAGACCTGAGTGCAACAGTCAGTTCCCAACTTACAAGTGCTGTGGCTGTACAGGTACTTGATCCTCCAAGTTCTCATTGGTTGGCTGTAAGATTAAAGATTAAATAAGGCATTTGGCCCTTTTTAAGCTCCCAGTCAATGGAAGCCATTGTCTTCATTCTTATTATAATTAGATCTTCCTTTGGCTGGTTCCTGGATTGTCCTGTTGGGGGATGAGCTGTCCTTCAACTGTGGCTGGACCCTTCCTCAGCTGTTTATTATCATCCTGCCTAATGCTCTTTTTTTTTTTTTTTAATTTT
>PVKN010019025.1:0-16670 GCA_004027915.1 Capromys pilorides | reverse complement strand
ACTGGGACCCCCCCTCCTGTCTCTCTCTCGGACAGAAGCTTTCTTTCCCTCAATAAATATCTTCTGCTCATAAAAAAAGAAAAGAAAAGTTTATGGTAATATTGTTTGGACAATTAAATGACTATATTTTGTATTCTGAGTAACTAATTAAAAGATAATAATATGTGGGGACCGGTGAGGTAGCTCAGTGATCTAAAGTGCCTGCTTAGGAAAGCTTAGGCAAAGTGCAGAGACCAAGGCTAGATTCTCTGCACCACTTGGTGTGCTAGGCTGAGCTAGCCACCAAAAAAAAAAAAAAGGAGAAAGGAAAAAGAAAACAATATACAATATATTAACCATTGTTACCCATCCTATTATCTTGTTTTGAAGTTTCATTTTATTTTTTTCACTTTAACATTTAAAAATTTGTGTTTAGAGACTTGGGAAAGGGCCATTAAAAGTAGTTCATTACCACATTCCTGCAAGCTTAAACCACCTGTGGTGCATGCATGACTGTCATGACTGTTAGCACCTTAGAGTCAGCTGGCAGTGCACTACAACTCTATCATGAACATGTTATAGAGGTAAGGAAGACTTACTGACACAAAATTCCTGGGTTTCAGAGACGTGACAACATGTGAAATCTTGTGAAACTTCACAGTCTGGGCTCTGTTTTGTAGTGGGGAAGAAAAGAAAGAGCTGGTTCCACTTCTGGCCTAAAAGTGAAGAGGGGATGCTGTCTCCCATGGCTGGTGTTGTTCATGTTAGCTGCTCCTGTCCTTGAGGGAGGGCTGTTTTCTATTTTCTTGCCTCATCCTAAATAAGACCTTGGGCTTGGGAGATAGCTCAGTGGGATAAGCCTGGCAAGTGCAAGGACCTGAGTTTGATCCCTGGTACCACAGCTAAATAACCCTTGTTGGACACTGCAGCAAAAACAGTGAAAATCGAACCTGAAAATCAAAATACTGGTGTAGCAAACCTGAAAATCAAAATACTGGCCCCTAAGCCTGGGCCAGGCAATAGAATCCCTGCTGAAATGGGACAGATGTGTGGGTGAAGGGCTGTGGTGAGGGTGTTATGGAGTGTTTTAAGGGCATGCTGAGGAGAGTCAAGCTGAGTATGGGAGTGGAACCTGATTGCAGGTGTGCAGGCCCATCGAAACACCTGTGTGACACTTGGGTACGAGTGTAGAGGTCCCTCTTAGCATCTTAGAATGTTGCACTCTGAGGTGAATTTGAGAGATTCTAAAGGTTTGTGAAGGGTTTATTTCTCAAGGACTGCTAGGGGCCCAAGAAATATTCCTCATAGCACAAGGATTAGGTGAGATAATATTGGTTATCTATTGCTGAGTAACAGAGTTCTCTAAAATGTAGAGACTTAAAACAGTAGCAAGTTTATCACTTCTTAGGATTCTGGATAAGGTATAGTACGAAAGACTTGTTTCTGTTCTAAGTAACTAGAAACAACACAGATGGCTTTAATGAAACTTCAGCTAGGATGCATCCACCAGTTTCAAGTGCCCAGGCCTTTTCTTTCTTTTTTTTTTTTTAAATTTAATTTTATTTATTTATTTTATTTGTTTGCTTGTTGTGTTTGTTTGTTTCTTTATTTATTCATTTTTGTGGCTGGCTCAGCCTGCCCTGGTGGTGGCGCTGGCGCAGCATGTGGTGCCGGGGATCGAACTGCAGTCCCCGCAGTTGCCTGAGCCCTCCTAAGCAGGCGCTTTAGACCACTGAACCATCTCGCCGGCCCCATCTTTATGTGTTTTTCACGTAAGGTTTCTTTTCAGGACTATCAAAAACTCAAAATCAATGCTACCAGGATTTTAAAAAAAATCTCAGATTTGAAACAGATTGTTGTCATTTCCACCACATTCTTCTTTGGTTAAATGAGGTCCCGGTCCCAGGGTGGATTCCTGGGTTGAAGATCATACAAAGTTATGCCATTGGAAGGCATGTTTCAATGGAGGGACTGAAATGTGACAAGAAAGCATCTAGGACCTGACTTGTGTATGTTGAGGATGTTTCAGTTTCTAATTCAAGACCTTTTCTACAGGAGTATGGTTGGAGAACAAATATTGGGGCGCAAGGTAATCCCAAAATTGTCCCACATTATTAAAGGTGGAAGGTACTTCTGATCTGGAACCAGGTCAGCCTGTTATCAAGGCAGGGCTGGCTTGTGTGTGTCTTCAGGCTGCCAGACATTTAAAGATATGCTAAGTTCTTAACACAGGTGTTATCTCTTCATCCCTATTTCAGAAGCTAGAATAGAGCCCTACTGAGGATCGCCTCTGTCCCATCTCATTTCGCAGTCTTTAGGCCCTTTCCACTCCGCAGCTGAAGTTGGGGCTGGTGGGCTAGCGTCGTCCATGAGGACAATGTTCAACTCCTCAGCTTGGCTAGCACAATAGCTACCCCCTCGAGCAATGGTAGCCGGGCGTAGAGGTGGTGAGGAGGTGGGGGGGGAATACTTCCGCACGGCTACCTCATAGCCTCCGCTGGTGTGAAAGCTAGAGCGCCAGGGTTCTTCCGTGGCAAAGCCAAGGTCTCAACAAATCCTGAAGTCAAGGACAGAAACTCAGCTTCCACCTCTCGAAAGCTGGAGGAGCCTGTCCTGCGCGCCCTGCCCACGCGCGCGCCAGCCCCGCCCACAGCGCAGCTCTGGCTCCGCCCTTTGGATTGGCCGCAAGGGCCACCGTCCGCACAGCCCCGCCCCGCACGGCCAGGCGAAGCGGAGCCTGGCGAAGCGGAGCCGGCCGTGCGGTGTGTGTGTATGTGTTCACGGGGCCCCGTCTCAGCCCCGGGAAGATGGTGGCGGCGGGGGCGACGACTGAGGCGAGGCTGAGGAGGAGGACGGCGGAGACTGCAGCGCCCGCGCAGAGGAAGGGCGGGCGGCACTGGGACTGGGACGTGACTGGAGCTGGGAGGCCGGGGCTGGGGGCCGGGCTGCGTCTCCCGCGGCTGCTGTCGGCGTCGTTGCCACCGCGGCGGCTTCTACTGCTGCTCCTGCTGCTGTTTTTGCTGATGCCTTGGGAGGCGGAGGCCGCGGCGGCCGCGGCAGCAGTGTCGGGCTCAGCCGCAGCTGAGGCGAAGGAATGTGACCGACCCTGTGTCAACGGCGGCCGCTGCAATCCTGGTACCGGCCTGTGCGTCTGCCCCACCGGCTGGGTGGGCGAGCAATGCCAGCACTGCGGGGGCCGCTTCAGGTGAGTGGGGGTGGTGTTGGAGGGTCGGGCCCAGCTGGAGGCGGGGGCTGAGGGGCGCCGCTTCACGCCAGAGGCGAAGGCTGGTTGGAAAGTGGGTAGTGTAGGGCGGCCTCAGTGTGTTTCATGGCCTTTTGCTTTAGGAGAGAACATCGTCTCTGCTCTGGGGTCTTACTGTAGTGGAAGCAGAAGGGTGCAAAGCAGGAGTGAGGATACCCCAGATATTTGGGTGCTGTGGGCTGGACTGGAAGAGTGCTCAGGGTCTCAGTATCAATGCCAGTCTCCTAACCTGGGTGTATATCAGATAAATGAGGTTTTTAAGGGAACGGTAGGTGAGCCAGTTCTCAAACATTTCCTTTAAACATCTTCTTTGCACCAAGGGCCTGGTGAATTCTCTGGATTGACTGGAGAAGATACAGGGTCTTTGAAGAACCTGAAAGTGATTTGTTGGCTGGAGATAGAAGGAAGAGGGTAGTAGTGTGAAACTTTTAGGAATAGAAGTTGTTGGTGAAAAAGAAGTAAGGAACTAGCTTTTTAAAGCTCACTGGTGGTGGCATAGTCAACAGGGTAGAGCAAATGGAAAGAGATTCCTGTTTTCCCCTATTTTTGGACAATGTACAGTTTTGAGTTGGCTTGGTTTGGGGCAGTGCCTTTCGAAGAGATCACTTATTAGCAGTTATCTATTATTGTTTCAGTTGTGCAAGGATTTCTGGATCATACAAATAGATTAGCCAGACTTTGGCCTTGTCCACAAGGAGTTTGGAATACAGCAAGAGGAAGATATGTACACAAAAACCCTAGTCAGGAGAACTACAGAGTCATCCATGCATTTGGCAGGTATTTTCCAAATATCTTCAACATCTGATGTGAGGGAGTGAGGCAGTGTGGTGAACAACACAGATAGGGTCCCTGCTCTCACAAATTTTATGTCCTAGTGAGAATGACAGGCAGTTAGTGAGTAAATGAATGAAAAAAATGAACAAGACAATTTCAGATAGTGATAAATTCTATCAATAAAATGAAACGGTGATCTGATAATTATAATCATTCAGTGGCTTTAGAAGAAACTAGTCATTTGAAATGCTATTTGATCTGGGACCTGAATGAAGCACTGGAGGACCTGGGGACACTGAGGGGTAAAAAGGTGACTAACTTCGGGATAAAGGATGATGTGGAGGGGAAGGTAACATTGCATTTGAGCATTTGCGGCTGAGTAGGTTTTGGAAATGTGGCACTGGGGAAGAAATCCCAGATGAGAGAAAGGATGTAAAGTTGTGGAGACCAGAAAGTAAAGTTTTACTGGTACCTATGTAGAAGAGAGTTTTGAGGGAGAAGTTTGGAATGGCAAAACTATAGGCTCTTGCAATGTCTGATCTTCTAGGAAGCTCAGAGAATATTGAACAGATGAGTTCTTAGTTTTCTGGGTAGAGAAATTAAGTGATTTTTAGTACCTGTGTAGTTGGCTGGTCTTGTAATTTGGGATATTTTGATTTATGAATTTAATTTTGCTTACAGAATTAAGGCTGTGGAATGGAAGAGCAGGATACACAGGACTTAACTTAGTTTGGAATGGCTGTAATGCTAGTAATTTAGTAAATGACTTGAAATACTATTGCTACCTGAGTGGTGGGATGAGGTTGGTGAGTGATTGGGATCATGGCAGGCTAAAGAAAGGGCTCTATGGCTAGAACAGAGATAACTAAGGGGAACATGGCAGGGATACGTTAAGCCAAACATTTGCCAGCATTTTGACCTTTAGCCCAAAAGTGGCAGAATGGCACACTTCACTCTTGTTTTCATGACACTGTAGGTTTTTAGGCTGGAGCCAGATCAGAAATGGCATTGAAGATGACATTAGAATGTTTTCAGTTTGAACCACTTCCAAGATTGAGTAGTTGGGTCCTAGCACAGTCCTTCAGGTTCTGAAACTCTAGGACACCATGGTAGGCAGAGGTATCCAGTAGGTGGGAAAGAAGATTAGTCTACCTGTAATATTCAGAGTAGGTAGACTCACTTTGAGTGTAAAAGATGGTGAGCAGCTTGGTGGCATGGGTCAGGGTAGTGACAATGATATGTTGAGAGAAACAGTGGAACTAGAGACAAGGAGAGGTGCTTGCATGGCATTGTAGAGGTTGAATGGACAGGTGCTTCTTTGAAACTGGTTTGCTCTTTGGAAGAGAGAGAGAAAAAAGTGAGGGAAAGATAACCAGATTTATTTTTCTGATTGAGAGGTGCTTTTAGCATACAGGGACATGGGCAGGTGAACTGAGACATGTTTAATTTTGTTCAGACTGAGCTTGAGGTGCTCTCAGGATGTGCACTTGTTTCTTGCAAATGTTGGAGTCATCTACAAGGGGATTGCCAGTGAGAGACTGTGTTGAGTATCCAAAATCTAGAGAATTAGAGTCACTTGTAATGGGGGAACTGATATTCCAGATATTGATTGTCTCAGATGGTGTCATATTTAAGTGAACGGGCACCCCAGACTATTGTGGATGCTCCCCATGAGTCGGTATCAGCTGATGTCAGTGCTGAAGTAATAATGACTAGTCCTAATGATATTATTATATTAAATAGCTTCTGGAATTTGCATTTAAAAATGAAAACAGGAGCAAGTTATGTCTCTGGCCTTTTTTTTTTTTTCCCTCCAGTACTGGGGATTGGATCCAAGGAATTGTGCATGCTAGGTGAGTGAACTGCCACTGAGCTATATTCCCATCTCTTAAAATTTTGAGATAGGGTCTTGCTGAGTTAGCCAGGCTGGCTTTGAACTTTTGATCCTCTTGCCTTGGTTCCCCAATTAATAGGCCTGTACTACACCACCGCCTGGCTTTTATAAAAACTTTCAGCTGAGGGTTTTTTGTTTTTTTTTTTTTTCTTTTTCTTGGGAGGGCGATGAACAGTGTCTTATGTCACTTTCCTCATCATTGGGACAAAATATTCAACACTTGAAACTAAAAGGAGGAGAGATTTATTTTGGCTCACAGTTGGTGGAGGTTTTAGCCTATAGTTTTCTGGTTTCAGGGCAGAAATGGCCCATGGCTCAAGGAGAGGAAAACAACTAACCAAATGGTAGACAAGAAGTAGAGTGACACGGAGCAGTTGGGAAGGAGATAAGCCTTTGTAGACCATGGCCCCAGTGACCCTTCTCTTCTAACCAAATCTCGCTTCCTAATAGTAATGCATTGATATCATCCCATAATCTAATCACCTTTTTTTGTTGTTGGTATTGGGAGTCAAACTCAGGACCTTGCTCTTGAAAGGCGTACAATTGTGCCACTGAACTATATCCCTGGCTAATCACTTTTTGAATATAGACTTTGGAGCCAGGTATGGTGACACATGCTTGTAAGACCAGCATTGGAAGGCTGAGGCAGGAGGATCTCTGTGAGTTCAAGGTCAGCCTGGGCTACATAGTGAGTTCAGGTTAGCCTGAACTACATCATCAGACCCTGTCTCAAAAAGCCAACTCCCCCACATCCCAAAAAACCCAAAATAAACGTATCCTTTTGGGCCATTTTTGGATTTAAACCATAATGTTCTGTCCCTGGCCCACAAAAGACTCATGTGCATCTTTTTTAATGCAAGACACGTTTAGTTCCTCTTTAAAAGTTGCTAAAGTTTCAAGTCCCAGTATTGCTGAAAGTACAAGTCCAAAGACACCTCTGAGACTTAAAGGCAAACTCTTACCTGTGAGCCCTATAAACATCAAAAGAAAGTTAAACACTTTCAAGATACAGTGGCACAAAATAAACATTTCTTTTCCAAAGGGGAAGTGTGAGGCAACAGGGAAAGAAATTAGACCAAAGTAAAACTGAAACCCAGCAGAGAAAACATGATTAAATCCTGTAGTTCCATCCATGTCCATGTCCAGTGCCTAGGCCAGTTGTGGTGTGATGTGAATCCCAGTTGGCTTGGGTGGCTCCACCCCTACAGCATTGCTGGTGGGTATAGCTCTCATGGCTTCTCTCTTAGGCTGGCTTTGTTCAATTCTTGCAGTTTTCCTCTTACATGTTTCTGGCTTATCTGAATTTCTGGGTCTATACTTTTGGCTTCACCCTTGCAAGCTTCACACATTGGCCTCTCAGAGGCACACTGCCTGGGCTCCCAAGTCTTCTGAAATCTTGGTGGAAGCCTTTGTTAGCCCACAACTCTCATAATCTGCATGCCTATAAAATTAGTACCACGTGGATGACACCAAGGTCCACCATTTGCTCCAGCAGTAACCAGACCCCTTGAATCGAGACTGCAGAAGTTTCCAAGTACATGGATGGCTGAGTACTGTGAAAGAAATCCCAGGTAACAAATTCCCTTGATGACATTTTCCAAGCAGTGTAATTCTGGGCTTCCTTCTCAAAGCAGAGTTTTTCGCTCTTAAGTCTGCAAAGGATTCACTTTGTGCCTATCTTTTGCAGCATCCTTTGTATTCTGCCCTTGTATTTTACTGTAGTTTGCTTCTTTTTAATATTAATCTTTTCGGTAACTAAACTGCCTTTGCTTCAGCTTTATAGGACCCAACTCTATAGGAGGCTTCTTTCTTTTTTTTTTTTTTTTAGTTTTTTGAGCCAGGGTCTTGCTACATAGTGTAGGCTGACCTTAAACTTGTTATGTAGCCCAGGCTGGCCTCAAACTTGTGCCAGTCCTCTGCCTATTTGCTGAGTGCTGGGACTATAGGTATGTGCCATCTGCCTAGCAGGAGCTTTCTTTCAATGAAACTAAAACTTTTAAAATTAAAATCGCTCCACAGTGCCATTTGCTTTTGATCTCAATATGGAAGTGGCCCAAAACCCCAATAGTACCATGGCACAGCCTTAACATTAGGCTGCCTTAAAATTTCCTCCACCCGATTAATTTTTCTATTGCCCTTAATCTCCATCTTCTGCAAAGTTTTAGGACATGTGCAAAATGTAGAAAAGTTTTCTTTCAGAGCATCCATGTGTACATGGATGGCCTGGAGTCCAGCTACCAGTAGAGTCCTTGCTTAGCCTTGTCTTTATCATCTGTCTTTTTTTCAGCATTCTGGTTGAATTCTGACCAGAATCTCCTATCAAACTTGATTTATATCATTCTAGGGCTGCTTCTCCAGCTGGCATCAAAATCCCCCCACCCCCAGCCCATTGGTTCTGAAAGTTTATGAACCATGTAATCACCACACATGTCACAACAACCCCAACCCTGGTACCAGAGCCTGCAACTAAAGGGAGAGGTTTATTTTGGCTCACAGTTAGTAGGGGTTTCAGTCATAGTTGGCTGTCTCCAGGATAGCAGTGGATAGTGCTTTCCTCTGAGTAAAGGAAAGCAGTTCACTATGTGGTAGACAGGAAGCAGAGTGACAGGGTAGGAGCTTTCCAGACCATTACCTCTGTGACACTTTCCTCCAGTTACCCTGTCCTCAACAGCATTAAAGCTGTACCCCATAATGCAATCACTTTCCAAACACAGGAGACTTTGGATACCACCATCTTAAAGAGTTGAATGTAGCTTTTGATTATAATGCTACGTATCTTATAAACCTTTTTGCTATTGAAGCTAAAAGATGTGAGGTGAATGTCTTTGTGATTTAGAATTGTATCTAGTTGGAGTGTGTTTTTTTAAGCTTTTAAATTCTGTTGCCATTGTAGGTCTTTTTCATCGTTTGAAGTTAGGATAAGAGATTTCACTGAAGTTATTTATTTTTCATTAAAGTTACTTCATTGAAATTATCACTGAGTGATGTATTTCACTGAAGAGATCATTGAGTACATATTGTGTGCAAACATTGTGGCCAAGCATTTTCATGTACATTGTACCATTTACTTCTCAGGGAACTCTTGAAGCTGTTGTATAAAATTTGAATTTATATGTGATAATAGTTGGCTGATTAATTTTTTCCCCAAATGAGAGATGCTACAAAACGATTTATTTCAGGGGATAAGGTTAATTGTGTCAGTTTAATAAAAACTATAGAATCTTTGGTGGATAATTTCTAAGGCAGTGCTACTTTTATTTTTATGTGAATCTTTATAACTCACGGGCCATTTTTTCCCATTGGTGACATTACCATCAAAATTTTTCTTTGGAGAAAGAAAAATATATATTATATATATTATATATATATGATAGTTAGATATTAAGTACATTTAATCAACTGAGAGAGTAAAGATATTCATTCAGTACATTTATGAAATTGATACGCATTTAACTGCTGTTGTATGAACTTTGAAAAGATGGAAGTGAAGGTCTTGTAATTAACCATACTGTTAAGACATGGCTTCTGTAGGAGAAATAGAAAGTGTTGTGCATCTATTTTGTGTCAGCAGATAATAGTAACAGTGGGAGTCACAGGATCAGCTCTCACCATTTCTTTAGCATTTCTCCATTTTTACCAGGTAGTATGTAAAATGTCTTTTTAAAATTACTACGTTTAATCCATAGAGTGAAGTTATTCTCATTGTTTGTGATTCTTCGTTTTTCTTTGGTATGTGTATATGTTGTTGGGGATTGAACCTAGGGTCTTATGCCTGCTAGGCATACACTATACCACTGAGCTACGTGCATCAGCTTGAAACTTGGAGATACTGAATAACTTGCCCAAGGTCACATAACTTGTACAAAATTGGAATTTGAACCCTGGTCTTGTGTAGTGCCCAAACCCTGCTCTGTCTGTTGTACCCTTTGACCTTTCATTTTTTTTTTTTTTTTAATTTTATTTATTTATTTATTTATTTGTTTGCTTGTTGTGTTTGTTTGTTTTTTTATTTATTCATTTTGTGGCTGGCTCAGCCTGCCCTGGTGGTGGCGCTGGCACAGCATGTGGTGCCGGGGATCGAACCGCAGTCCCTGCAGTTGCCTGAGCCCTCCTAAGCAGGCGCTTTAGACCACTGAACCATCTCGCCGGCCCCTGACCTTTCATTTTTCTTGACTGAATGTCCAGTCATCCTTAATGAACATTCTTTAGTATAGCTGACCTAATTCCAACAAATACTTTGAAAACAAAGGAAGAAAAATAGATTTTTACAATAGGAAATCTTAATTTCCTATTACAATAAAAAATCTTAATTCTCTTGAATCTGGTTGTTGATCTGAGGACATAAATACCTTTGTATCTAGTAAAATGAAAATTTTGGAGGTAAAATTTTAAGAAAAGGTTAAAATACTAAATGGTTGACGTTAACCTGAAACCCTACATTTATATTCATGAACCCGGTTTAGGATTGGTTGTTACTCAGTAGACCCTTAAATTTGATGAAGGCAGTTTTTTTTTTTTAATGTATTCAGTGCAGAGTCTACAGAGTCTAACTACATAGATTGAACTCATAGTGATCCGCCTGTGTTTAGCCTCCCAAGAGCTGGAACTTATAGGCACGCTCCACTATGCCCAGTCTCAGTGCACCCTGGGGGCAGGGCTGGCACTGCACACTGGGGTTCAAAGCCCTGGCCATTGCATCTGCCTAAGCAGGCTCTTTAATCCACTGAGCTATTTGGCTGGCTCTTTTAATGTGTTTTATTTAGTGTTATTTTTTCAGACCTTAGAATAGCACCTGGGACACAGTGTTTAATAAATACCTGTTAAATAAAGGAATGAAGTTCTATAGTTCTTATGGCTCTTTAAAAATCTAATTTTTGGGCTGAGGAGAGAGCTCAGTAGAATAAATGCTTGTCTGGCAAGTGCAAGGGCCTGAGTTCAATCCCTGGTTCCACCAAAAAAATAAAAATAAAAGTCTAGTTTTTGGGGCTGAGGAGCTGGCTCAGTGGATTAAGCACCTGCTTGGCAAGCGTAAGGTCCTGAGTTTGACTTTTGGTACAAAAAAAAAAGATAATTTTTGCTCCTGCTTAGGCAAGTGCAGGGACTGGGATTCCATCCCTGGCACTTCATGCTGTACTGGCCCTACCATGGGTATGCTGAGCCAGCCACTGAGATCAGATGTGGTGGTGCACTCCTATAATTCCACCACTGGGAAGGGTGAAAACAGGAGGGTCACTATGAGTCCAAGCTGTGTAGTGAGACTGTGTACCAAATACACACACACACACACACACACACACACACACACACACAGAATTCAAAAAATAATTTTTACCCATGTGGATATTGCTTACATTTTTTTGCCGTTATATTTTGTCTGAGGTTCTGTGTCTTCTTCTTTTGGGATGTTTTACTGTCTTCCTGTCAGCAAACTGCTTTATTTTTTATTTTTTAAAGTTTAAGAAAAAACAAAATTACTTAACAGAATAACAAGAGATAACAATATTTAACACATTGTGCATTATCTTAAAAGTAGTTACTCAGAGTATAAAATATAGACAAAAAAGACTTTTACAAAGAAGATACATTCTTATCCTCATTAAAAAAAAAACCCTTTACCCTTTTTTACATGGTGTGATAAAAATATATGTTTGATAAACAATTATTAGAGTAAAATATACATTATCATTAATTCTCTTCAGACTGCTTCCCCTTGCTTTGAATACACCTAACCATTGTTCTTGCCACTTTCTGAAGTCCTGGTAGCTGCCTTGATGTCCTGAACTGTTCAAAACATTTACCTTTCATGGTCATTTTGACTTTGGGGAAGAGCCGGAAGTCACAGGGTGCCAGATCTGGTGGATAAAGACACACCATGATATTTTTATGAGCTTGCTTTTCTGTTGGGTGACACTGTAACAGCATTCACTATTTTTGATCCAATACCTCAGTAACACATTCTTAAAAGGAAGACTTCCAAACCTGCTTCAGAACATGGTACAAATGATGGGAGAAGTGTGTTCAAAGTGAGAAGACTAAGGTAATGTGTCTTACTATAATTTAAAAAAGAAATTTTCAAAGAAACATAAGACAGGGCTTAACTGTGTACTTCATGCTGGCCTTTAACTCACTGTAGCATAGATCATCCTCAAACTCTTGGTGATTCTCCTGTGTCAGCCCCCTGAGTGCCAGGATTACAGGTGTGCACCACCATGCCCAGCTGAAAATTCTATTTTAAAGTTCACCATATTTTTCAGTCACCCTTTATATTTCAGTTGCAAAGCCAATTTTAGCTAAACAAAAGTCAAAACTTAGGAACAGCCGTGGTTCTTTTCACTGTATATTCTGTCTGAAGTCTTGTAAGTCTGCACCTTTCCCTTTCTCCTGTGTCTGAACTAATGTCCCTGGCCGTTCACCCCATTGCTGCTGACTTGTTTCCATTGTAGCCTACATGGTCTCTTATATTGCTAGAGTCCATTCCATACTTTGGCATATAAAGTTTTTTCTTCTATTTTTTTAAATGTATTTTTAGTACTGGATTTGGTCTACAGGGCGTACAGGATCTTACTATGTAGACTGGATCATAGTAATTCTCCTGTTTTCAGCCTCTCAAGCACTGGGCTTACAGGTGCATGCCACCACATCCTGTATCAATGGCCATCTCAGTGTGCCCTAGGGATGGGGCTGGCACCGCAGGCCGAGGATCAAACCCTGACTGCTGTACTCTGCCTGTGCAGGTATTTTAGGCTGCTGAGCTATCTGGCCAGCCCTAAAATTTCTAAAAACATGTATCACTGTTTTTCTTAAAAACGTTTTTGTTTTTAACATACTGGGGCTTGAAGCTAAGGCTCACAGGTGCTAGGCAGGGCTCTCTACACTGAGCTATATCCCCAGAGAAAAACTTTTTAAAAAAACTCCTCCAGTTACATATAAACTAACTCTCAGAAGGTGGCTCTTGCTTTTTTATACACATCCCTTTTTCCCTTAACCAAATCTTTCCACTCGTAGTTTTTCTTCATCTTTGTAAATTAAGCACTGTCCTTCTTTAGTACCTCCATATTCATTCTTTCTTCTCTACTTATCCAGGTCCTATCTTTCAAGGCCCATCTTGAGTTCTCGGTAATCTGCAATAGTCAGTTCTTATCACACCCACTCTTTTCTTTTGAGATAAGTCATCAATCTGATTTCCATGTATCTCTTCTGAAGGTTATAATGTGAAGGACATATCCTGCCTTGAGGATATGAAGGTGGGTAAGAATCAAGCCTTTCTCCCTGCTCAGAGGAGTTCATAATTCTGGCAACAACCTTTTTTTTTGTATCAGGAATTGAACTCAGGATCTTGTGCTTGATAGGCAGGCACTTACGCTGCTGAGCTATCTCCCTGGTCTGAGAGTTCATAATTCTGAAAGGGACACAACTATGTGCATAGGGACATTGGAATTTCATGGTGAAAATGCAGACAATAATTGGTGCTTAGCCAGTATATGATAAACTTAAATCTTTTGTGGGCTCTCTTGGAAGGCATCACAGAAGAGGGGACCCTGGGAGACATCTGAAAGCCTGAGTGTGAACAGATTCCCTTAGGGAAGAAGGCATTCCAGAAGGAATGAAGTTTGTGCAAAAGCAAAGAACCATGAGTGACAGATACTCTTACTTAATGATCCTCCTGTTTAACAATTGAGCTTAATACTGAGGCATCCTGTTCAAATTTATAACCTGCTGTGCAGACTTTGGACCTGTCTTTTTTTTTTTTTTTTTGTACAGTTCCATACACTTCAAGAGTCGTGTTTTTGTATAGTATACCTTGTTTATACAGTACTGTTAAGTTTTGCTGATTGCACTATACAGTTTTGTATTACAGTGTTATGTTTTGTTACACATTACAATACTGCATGTAAGAGTTGTGCAAATAAAAGAAAGTTATAAAGTCATCAAGTCAGAGTTTCCTTTGACCATTCCTTTGTTCTGAGTATTCTAAAGTACATATTCTATATGATTCCTTGTTAAGCGGTCAATTGATTTAACAACCTAGTAAAAGGAGTAGAAGTTGGAAGTTGGGCATTAAATAAGGAATGGGTGTATCATACTCAATTAGTTTCCTTTTGCTGTTACAACAAAAGGACCCAGATACAAAATCCAAAATTGATTACCTCATATTTCAAAAGGTCACATGTCTGAAATCAAGGTAATAGGGCTTTCTTTTTTCTGAAGACTAGGAGAAAATCTGTTCTGTGCCTTTTGGCTTCTGAATTACCAGTAGTCCTTACTTGTAGCCACAGAAATTTCTATCTCTCATGCTTCAATCTCATATGGTACTCTTCATGTAGTTTTTCTTTTATAGATATCAGTCATGCTGAATGTACAAGTATCGCTCTATACTTATTTGATTGCCTCTGCAAGATCTAGTTAACCAAGTAAATCATATTCACAGGTACCTGTGGTTAGTACTTAAACATATCTTATTTGTGGGATACAATTCAGTTCACATCGCTTAGAGGACTGAAACATAAGTAGATATTACTGGAATATAACTTGTGAATGATGCAGTGGAAGGGGGTGAGACTGGAAGGTGATAATGGCTTTCCCTCTTACCAACAACCTCCAGCTTCAGGGTGTGTCCTTGACCTAGGATAAGCCAAGGCATTCCAATTTCTGGCTGTGGTGATTGTTTTGAACTAGGCATGTGACCCACACTGACTCAATCAGTATGAATCTCAGCTTTTGCTGGAGACTTTTCTCTTTTAGAGGCATTTATGAAGGAAATGCTTTGTTTTCTTTGTGGTAGTGTTGGAGGGCTTAGAGCTATTACACTATAGCTAGCATTGCTGTTCTGAGAGGGATCCGCCTATGGTCAGAGTAACTTCCAGAAGATCAAGGAGGGAAGAGAAAATGGAGCTGGAGACCTGATAACTGTTGTGAATCTTTAGATTAAGCCTGATCTGTACTTTTTGAGTTTGTGATGTGGACACTGTAGTCTATATTCTCCTTATGCCAGTTAGAGCTGATATCCTGTTGCTTAAAATGGAACAGTGCTTGAGACACAATGCCCAGTAGAATTAATTGACTAGGTTAGTTAGCTCTAACTCTATAGCAAATTACCTTAGACTTTACCTCTGTGAAAGGTTCCCAAAATAGACAGATGCTTTTTGCTTACTTAAGTATGTTTAAATGTAATTTTAAGAGATTTCATAAAAACAATAAAGACAAAAAATACAGATACATGGAAAAAATTGGAGTATGCTTATGACCAAAACATACATACATACATAGATTTATTTATGTGTTTATTTTTTTTATAAGCTTGAACCCAGGATTTTGGTTGGCACTGAGCTATCTCCCTACCCTTTTTTATTTTTTGTTTTTGAGGCAGGGTCTCACTAGGTTGCGAAATTGCCCAATCTGGGCTCAAACTTTGGATCTTCCTCCTTCAGTTCCCCCAGTGCTGGCATTGTAGGTGTGTTCTGTCACATCTGACTCCAAACAGTTTTTATTAAATATGACTAATTGATTTGATACATTAGTAGAGTACTGTGGGTATAATTCAGTGGCAAAGCTCTTGCCTTAGGATGCATGAGACACTGACTTTGATCCTTGGTACTGGGGGTGGTGGGGGTGGGTTGGAACTACATCATTTGTAGCTTATTTTGAGAATGAAGTGGGTACCTAGTACTGTGGTTGTATAGAAATTTCACATTTCCTTTTTTATAGTACAATATTATTTGCAAAACTAAAACTGGAGCTGTACTATTTATTTATTTATTTAGGAAAGAGTCTACAGGGTGTTTAGGGTCTCATTACTAGATCAGACTTATAGTGCTCTGCTTGTTTACAGCTTCCCAAGAGCTGGGATCACAGACGTGCACCACCTTGCCCAGTCTCAATTGCTGTTTCAGCATGCCCTAGGGGTGGGGCTAGCACAGTAGTCCTGGGAATTGAATCCTGGGCCCCTGAGTCTGCTTGCAGGTGCTTTAATCCACTGAGCTATTTGGCCAACCCTTGGAGCTGTACTTTTGGAAATACTTGTATCTGGATATTCAGCTGCCACTAACACATTATGAGACTTGTCTCCTGGTTAAATTACATTCTACTGTTTTATGTGATTTCTCAAGTACATTTTGGTGAAAGTGACTTTCACCTAATATACTGTATATCTTTTTTGCCTCATTTGTTTTGTTAACTTTTTTCTTTCCATTTTTCCTTGTACTTTCAAACTAATCTTTTACAATTAGCCAAACTTAATCTTTCTTGTTTTAGCATGGCTTTCATTGTCTTTTTCTTCTCATTTATGTCATCTTTTTTTTAACTGCTTTTCTTTTGAGTTGAGATTTTGGTTTGAGTTGATCCTTTCAATTTTAATACCTTCAAGAGTTTTTTTCAAATTGCATTTTGAATGAGCTTCAGTTCTATTATCTACATGCCTAGTTATTTGGAATTGTCTATTTTTCATTTATGTAAGTTAATTTTAATCATGGCCAAATTGCCTTTTTTAAAAATATTAGAACTTGACATTAATGACATGCAGTTATTAAGTGAATGAATTATTTTCCAGTTAGTTCTTCTTGGTCCTTTTTGTAGTCTACCTGAGAAATTTTGACTTTGTTCATTTATTTATTTTTTTTTAAGATAGGATCTTATTTATTTAGTATTTTTTCCCTTTCTTTCCTGTATTTTTTAAATTAATTTTAATGAGAAAGAAATAGCAATAAGACAGTTTCACAACAGTTTAGTAGGACAGTTACAATAATTAATACATTGCATATTGTC